>MU623414.1:0-20937 GCA_025201765.1 Daldinia sp. FL1419
CGACCCTGTTGCCCGTTATACCATTTACGGTTTGTATAAAAATACAAATATTTTACTTTTCCCTTTTATACTAATTTTTTGGAACATTCAAGACTGCTGTTTTTTTTTTTTTTTTTTTTTTTTTTTTTTTTTTTTTTTGAAAAAAAGACCCCTTCTAATCCTATTCTAAACCGCCTTACAGATTATCGCTAACTAAATAATTCGTTTTTGACAACGCAAACATTTTACATTTTTAATAACTAGCAGAGATAGCAGGGATATCATTTGTTACTTGATTTTCAAATCCTGATCTCTTTTCAAATTTATTGGTTTTTCTTTTCTTTTTTTCCCGCCTTCTTGGGGAAGTACATTAGTATATACCTACCTACCTACCTAGCTATACCTAGGGTGGGAGGTAAGGGGAAATGCGATAGGCGGCAATGGGCCAATACCACCGACTTATTATTGGCGCGGTATGACACTATTTCTCTGACGTTTTAGGTAGAGCTCACCCATGCATTATTAAACTCGGAGCCACGGGTGTGCATAGGGAACATCCATACTTATGGATAAGGAACATTGAACATCGAACCTTGGAACATTAAACGAACAAACCTCTCCACGCGCCAACCGCAGAACTAAAGAAATATATACCTGTGTAATGTAAAAGAGGCAGTTACCAATATACAATTGATAATGTATGCATATTAGATTTTACATATGTCCCAATGTGCTCCGGTCGAGCCTGGAATAAGATACGCATATAAATCCACATCATACATTACACGCTACTCATTGCACATTACACATTGCACATTATACATCGCCTTGCATGTGTGGATGCATTGGTGTGTGTTATGTACCTATATGCAGGTACCTACATATATAGCTACATGTCATATACTACCTCATACTATCTCATACTACCTTGTCCGTCAGCCGAGGTTAGGGCGTAGGCAGGTTAAGGTATGCCTTTTTTTTTTTTCCTACTGTACTACCTGCTTGTTATTACTGTCCGCTATTCCTGCTTCTACTATACGAGCTACGTATACGGTTCGTATACTTGCTACGATCTAACGAATAGATTGTTGCATAGATTGGTTGCCTCCAGATCCCCATGCACTATTATAAGTGACTTGCTTGACTAAATGAGCCTTGCTAGTCTATAAAACAGGGACTATCGTGCGGTCATATCATGTCATCCATCCGAGCCCTCACGTGGGCTTGGTCAAATTGGAGATAGTCAGACCTGGGTTGACTATATGCATGATTCTTCGGGGGTTGGCAAGTTGACATGTTAGAAGGGTTGAAAGGGTTGAAAGGGTTGGGTGAGCACTAGGTATTATGTACTATCGAATTTTGACACACTTATTGGCGCCTCTTACACAAGTACGTGCAATCCCGTTGGCACGGAGTACATGCATCTCGTGGGACAGCACGATATGTGTGTAATTGGTAGTATTGGTAGTTGATGTAGGACGAAGAAGGAGCCTATTAATGCTTCCCTCATATTCATCTTTTTTTTTTCTGGTCGTTTTTTTCGTCTCGTCCTTGGCTTACCATTACGGAGATTTTCGGGCAGGGGGGTTGGGTTACCTTTTCCATCTTATCATGTTTAATAGACGGTCCAATATTAATACGCCATCGCGTTATGCACCCGAAGTTAGGGGGTGTAGTATACTAAGCCGATTCGTAGTCGGTACATCTAACATTATCCTCCTATAGTTCGCCAATACAAGCTGGTCAAATGTTAAATTACACTGGCCATCGTTGTCTAGTCGGCTGCCTCATACCTCATAACGTTTTAATTACCGATTATGATTATCGATACGTATAGATACTTCATAATATATGTAGTTATACCAAAGATATATCAAGTATATCTTTTTTTTCCCTTCTATCCCTTTCTCTGTCGGGCTTAGATTTACAAAGCCACAATATCGCATGAAGGAGTAGGCATAATCCATCCATTCATACCACGCATATATATACAATGCGGATTACACGTATACACCACACGATATGCGCTTTTTCACAAGTAGGATTTGGATTTGGAAGCGAGGGGGGATGTGTGCTCGTTGAGAGTTGCATAGAGTGATATAAATAGAGGCGTAGTCTTACGAGTACCATAATACTGTAATACCTTGAACCTATCATAATAACAATAGTACCGTACATAATACCATACATAGTACCTCATAACCTAGCATCTTGTAATACTAAAGTTGCACTACTAACAAAAATAAAAAATAAAAAATAAAAAAACCAAGCTGATATCATCATTCATAATAAACATGCATCATCATCATCATCATCAATGGTAAAATTTCATCTACTATGTGTTCATTCGGCCATTGTATACTCCGTACTCCCGTATCCGACCTAATTTATGAGACTTGGCGTTCTTATTTGTTCTTATTGCCTACCTATGTACTATGAGATATGTACGATTGGAGGCATTCACTTTTTACCTTCATCTCCAGTAGCCCAGTAGCCTAACCTAGCCCGTTACATACGTGTACAATTTACACATTAGTTACTCGATTGGGCAGGATTATACCACTACCCCTGCTAGGCCATGCTAAGGGAATTCCGCTATCCGAGGTTTCACGAACAGATACAACAGGTATGTATACCGAAGGTACCTTATATACGGGTTTTCGCGTATAGGTGTACTTACTCCCATATGAATACTAGTATGGAAGTTTCCATTCGCAGTACTCAACCCGAATGATCCAACTTTGGACATTCTATCAGAGGAGGAAAAAAAAGCATATCATAGCTTCTGCAATTTTCCAATGTCTCACTCTAATCGGTTTCTAATAAGGATATAGGTACCTACCTACTTACCTATCTATTGTATAATTGACAGATGAGTTTTATACCCGACGTCATACGTTCGAAACATCACAAGTAACAAGTCGAATTGTATCACGAACCATGTCATGCAAGTTCTAATCGGCAAGGGGGCTAAATCAAGAACCATAACATATGCACGAGCCACGCAGCTGCTGCAAAGTTAATTGATTTCTATGCAGTTGTCAACAATATACAATTCTACAGCCACCACCTTCTTCCATGCAGCCATAACTCCATCCCAACTCTTTCGCGTCATGAAACACGATCACCAGTACTCAGGCTTAACGAAGTTGGCGAAGGTCTTGGGTTCCTCGTAGCCGTGGTGGTCGTGGCCGTGGCCGTGGCCATCATCCTGAGGTCCAACGTATTCCATCTTGTAAACACTGCCGCACTCGGGGCATCGCTCGACGGGTCGTTCACGGGACATCTACATGCAAATTAGTTGGACCCTTCTCAATATGACATCTACCAGCAAGTCGAGCTACGGTTCGGATTCTACAATCCGAGTCCGGGGAAGACATACGCCAAGCCATGTGACAATATGGGAATCAGCGGGGTAGCCAGTGCAGCCGGCGTACTGCTCATCACCGGCAGACTTGACTAGGATGGGGTTGTCGAGAGTTCCTAGCATGCGCCATTAGCTCAGTTCTTTCTTTCTTTTCCCCCCGTAGTTAGGTATCTACTCGGCAAGGTTGGTGTAATTCGTACCTTTTCGCGAAGCATCGAGAGGTCGCATGTCAAAGATATCCACGCCCTCCATCTTTCCAAGAATTTCCAATCGCTCCAGACCTGTGGACTGTTCGAGGTCGGTAGGGACAGTACCGGGGGCGGCACCGGGTCCGATTAAGTCTTCCTCGGTCTTAATTTCTATAATTGCATAATGCCCAAGTCAATAAAAGCTTCCCCGCCATATCAAATCGAATAGCTCAATTGGAGCTAGATAGGTCCGTACCACTGAAAGACTTCATCTTTTGACCGATGCTAGCATGAGGCTCGACGTTCTTCGCATCCCCTAAGAGTATATAATCAGCTATATTGATGATGACGGCTGCATCGTACGATGCATATTCGGGCGCAATTCGGCAAAGGCATTCTTACGGCGAATGGCGGAGACTGCAAAAGTTCGTCTGGCAACGGGGGACACAACGGCGCGGCGGGCCACGGCCACGGCGGAGCGTTGCAAGAACATGGTGGCGGCAATTGGAGGTCAACAGGTAGGTAGTGGGTGGTGGGTGATGGGTGGTGACGTTTTTATTAATTGTGAAGGTTGTTTAGAAAAGAGGGATTTGCGAGTGGTCTGATTTGAGGATTAGGTACCTTCCGAAGCTTGGAATTGCCCACTTCTTCCACTTGCCCCGGGCGCCCAATTGAAATGCCAAGGATTCAATTTCAACAAGATAAAAATCTCGGATCAAGTCTAAATCCGCTAACGGCCCAACTGCAGGCAACTGCGGGCCACCTGCGAACGGGCGCTCGCGATTGCTTAAGATGTAGGTACTTGAGTACCTAAATTACATATTTTGGCCTACATAGGTACCTGTTTTCTAGGTATCAATTGCTTAAATCAAGATAAGAAAACCTGCGCACAGCTGTAAATGGTTTTGTAGTGAATCAAATGACAAAATAAATGTCAAAACGAGGTCTGCTCTATAATGGGTGTTACGAGGATTGAATGTAGCTGATTGGCCAATGAGACAGCAGGCAGCAAAAGGCATCGCACGAGGCTGGCCAATAAGAGTAGGTACCTAATGTATGTGTACCCTGATGTACAGTGTTTGTGTACCTAAATTCCAGCCGTGCACACGTTTGTATCGTTTGTATCATTTATATCATTTGTATGGGATATCCGGGCAATGACCTACATGTAGTTCAAATACATTCCATACACGTAGGTAAGTACCTACCTACTAGTAACTACTAATGTAGGTAGTTTAAAACAGGTACCAACCTGTCAAAAAACGAAGCGATACATGTACCTAACCAGGTGATAAAGTGACTTTTTTTTTTTTTCCGATTCCTGATTCACTGTGTAAGTACCTTGATAGGCAGTGCGTAGGTAGATGATTGCGAGGGCTCTAATAGTGATAGCTATCAAATCGACATAAATAGGTAGGTACTTACCTAGATAAGCAGCATGGTAACGGTGTAGAATAGCTCAAAGGAAGAATTAATTAACCAAGGACAATCATATCGTGTTAATACCCAACAGTACGGACAACACCATCTCCACTATCACCATCCATATCCTCAAAGAGTTTCTCCAATCCCTTTAGTACCATCCATCACAAGCTTCCAAGTACCAATCATGAGTCTGCCAGAAGACGAGGAGTCCGAGTTAGGACCGCTTTATAGAATAGCAACCAAGTCCAGGCAACTCGAGTCACCCCTTGCCAAACAGATTGCGATCCGTCGTGCTACCGCTATTCGAGGGCAAGCCCGACGTTCTCGAAAATATAGCAAACCGGAACGTCTCATGATATTCAAGTACACCAACTTGTCGCAATTCGACCGTGCGGTGAATGTTTATTCTCGACTTCGACGCTTGCCTCTAGCAACTACCTTCCGGGTGCCTCGTATGCATTTACATCGCCGCCGGCAACTCCAGATCGAGTTACGGTATCCTACTTTCGACATATGGGACATCTGTGATATGATGTATAGCGGCGGGGACCCGAAGATACCGTTGTTAAAACTGGAAGATATCCATCAACTCAAAAGCAACCTTCTACGAAGCGCTTGCTTTCTCTGGGAGTCCAATATCGCATGCAACGTCAATATATCAAACTTGGTTGTGACACGACGAACGTATCCAGTGTCGAATTTTCTACCATTTCTCGACGATCGACACTTAGAAACAAAGACGGACGTTCGTAAAGATAGTGTCGAATGGGCCAATATTAAATCCGCCATGATCCAAAATATCGAGGACCAATTCCGAACACTTGAGGTAAGTCGTTGCTTATATGTACACCTACGTGTGTAATCAATAGACCGACTATATACGCCGTATACGACACCTCGATGAAGAAAAGGGTCACTAACTCATACTTATGATTCAATCAGGTTACATTTCAATGTTACCAATCACTTAATCCGCATCGGCTCCAACTTCGACTCTCGGAAATAGCCCCTGGTAGCGAAGGCGCCCTTGGAAATCTTAAAGGATGTAAACCTATATCTAGACAGGGCAATTTTATCACTCGCCATGTCACCAGATATATACCCGTGCTTTACCAGTACGTCGATGAGCGTGCCAGGAAATACCTCCATTTCCCTTGGAAAGCGGACCTCATTACTCGACCGACGAGCGCGTGAGATTATAAGCAAATACTGAGCACATGCTTGGGTTGGGCCGCGAGAACTCAGGGCAAAGTATAGATTCCTCTCGGGGTTTAAAAGCCTACTCGCGGATTATATATGCCTTCTTTTTTTTCTTTTTTTTTTGCCGATTCAGTTACACGTTCGAGTTATTTGGAATGTAGGTCGAATAGCCTTCTTAGGTTGGGCGACCCGGATGTGGTAGAAATATACACGAGTGATGGGAATCTCCGCATAAACCTGGAAGCGTATGGGAAAGCAAGAGAAGCGACTAGGTTAGAACTCTTATGACTATTGGGAGAAGGCCAAGATTTCTGTTAAGTTGGTTCTCTTACGCTAAGGTTGAGTCCTATAAGAGAGAAGAAGAGGGTACACGTATGCTTCACCGAGGCCGTATGAGACGTTAGGTACCGGGGAGATTGGATGGTGGGGGATTAAGAAATCCCCGAAAGGCTACGAGGTTAAGAGATTAGGAGGTACATATGAACACTATGAATTCTGTACGCTTCCCTTGCGTACTTTTTGATGGTATTGGGAAAACCCCGCATTAGGTAGGGCATCAAAGTAACAGTCTATTAAATTGAGTTATTGCCATCTTCTTCATCTGCACCTTTGTCCAAGCCAGATGCCTGCCGAAAAAAAAAAAAAAAAAAGAAAAGAAAAAGGTCTAGACCATCGGGTATCGCCGTGGTCTAGAATCAGAATCTCGGTATCAAGTCTATAATAACTCCAATGCTATAAGTCGTCCATACGAAGAAGAGAGACATGCATTCAGAACACAGCACACTATACTACATGTTGAGGTCTCCTGACCTTTTATTACTGCCTGATCTCCTATGCTCGGAAACATGGGTTTAATCAAAGTGATCAACGTGGCGCACGATACAGATGCTTCATGCGCGTCAGTCCTCAACGGTAACATACCAAGAGGCTTCGGCCTTTTTAACTACCCAAGTACCTATGCCGGCGAGCCTTTGATAGTGGCAAAGGCGTCGATGGTATTAATAACGGCAGTAGTAATAGAATGTTGAACGACTTGGGTCGATTTGCCTACCACACTACGGACAGGTGTTCAGTGTTCACATGCCGTCTAGACCTCCGACTTATCTCACTATAGTTAACTATGGCTTGGACTAACAGCGCGGGCAATGCTCGAAGCAATAATATCCACATGTGACGCCTTACAACAATTGGTCTTCATCTATGTATGTACCCTGCAAGCCACCATAGCCAGATGTACCAACGCCTCTAGCCTACTGCTTGTCTAGGAATCTACCGTGCGAAAGCCTAAGACCCCGTGTTCTAGTGAGCTTGAGCAGCCCGTCTATCGTTATTCAACTTGAAAGCCTCGTAAACTATACACTGCTGCTCCTTGGTTGTGTATTTGAACTCGACATCACCACACTTGCCGGCTCTAGCCTCTTCCTCGGTGACCCATAGGAATGCCTGGTGCTCGTTGGGATCCAACTTGACATCATAATGTTCCACCTCAGTCAAAAAGGAACACTTGAACATTAATCGATTACCCCGGTAAGGGATAGAAATACCCTCACCGACGGCGGCGACAATGGACTTGGCGCGCAGTCCGCTCTCCTCCCATAGCTCCCGCGCCACGGCATGTAGTAGGGACTCGTCTTCGTAATCACAAGCCCCTCCTGGTACCTCCCATAGCAATGGGAATGAGTCATGTGCCGCTCTCTGCACAACCAGTAGCTTCCCTTCGTCGTTGAATACGAATGCGGCCACGGCTACCGAGTTGAACTGTGGATTCTTCTGTAGGTATGCCTTCAATGGGAGTTTGAAGGCGACCAGAGAGTCCGGCGAGGTGAAAGGAGCAGGCGCGGGTGGCACAGGCCCCGGGAGTACTCCTAGGTCACCCATTGGTAGTAGATTATGAGTTGTATAGGCAAATAGAGTAAGCACAGGGCAGTTCTTCTTGTTTTCCTAGAGGTTGGAGCAAATGCCGTTGGCCTAGAGTCGATGTTAGAAGTGGGATTTCATAATGATATGGTCTCCGGGATTCGGCTTTAGCCCAGATTAATACCTGTCTGTATGTATGTCCCTTCTCCAATCAAGAATAATAATTTCTCTAGTTATATGAGCTTTCAGGTTATTTCTCCGATACAAGGGGGAAATGACTCGTCAGAATCGAAATTCAGACCGTTCGTTCGCATCGTCTCCTTATAGGACGGAGTGAGGCTGAATAGGCCAAAGACAAAAAGCCTGAGGCCTAAAGCCTAGATCCATAACGAGACTAGCAAACATGATAAAGCTACCATGATACCCACCCGACCGTTTCAGGCAACTATCATTCAATGGCTATGTGTGATTGAACATTAGTCGAAGGAACCTATCGCTGACAGGCAGGTTCAGGGGGTTATCGGGAGCGACAATTCGAGAGAAAGACCATGCATGTTTCCCAGAAGAGGTAGACTATCCCAGTTACGGTCGAGGTTGCGTATCCTAGGTACGCGTAGCTTTTTTTTTTTTTTCGCTTTTTTTTTTCCTCGCTCAGTATTTAAATCCTCGGAGATGTGACAGAGTTGTACCGAAAATACCTAATAAAAAAAAAGAAAAGAAAAAAAGAAACAAAAAAGCGCGGAGATACCAACAGCCTTGACAAGGCAGAGTAGATTCTTTTAGGTGTTAGCGGATATCAGGGTGCATTCCCCAACGCCGGAGCTTTACTCGATTAAGCAGATTCCTGGCTAACAGACATGAAGCTGAGCAGCATGTCTAACAAATCGAACTGTACATTCCAATTTTCGGTAAGAATTATTGTCCTAGCACAGAATACTAGACTAAGGTATGAGGTGAGATATGATACTACATTATATTTAAATTTTTTTTCCTAGGATGTAGTTGCTCAAACGCTGTTAAAAGAACGATCATCTTCGCGGATTGTGCAACTAAACCGTACATCCTGACCTATATACCTATATATAGGTATATATATATATACGGATATAAGCATTAAAAGTCAGATACCCCCTGAACTCGCCCTCCAGCTTCTCAAAGCCAACCCAGTATAGTTCTAGGCGGCCGTATATCAGGTGGCTTATACTTCTGTACTATATATTGAAGCTATATCTACCTAACTTTGCTCATACTCATAAGCCAAGGCAGCAATATGCACCGTGTTCGTAGAGCAGCTCTAACTACCTAGCTAATGTAAATATATTAATAAGATCGAGTTATTAGCTTGGAGGCGGCTGAAATGCAGTTCGAAGACACGATGATACTCCAATGCTAGGCAGATAAGAGTTGTACTTCCTAACGTGGTTCAGCAAAGCTATACTGACTGCCGGGTTCTGGTTAATGCGCCGAAGCCGTGGATGAGTAACGACAGAAGCGTGGCAAGTCCGCTTTAGTAATGTAATCTGTCGATGCAAGTTATCTTACAAGGAGGTTAACTAAAAGATTTCCCGTCATAAACTGTACCACCTAGTTACTATGCGCTACTATGCGCAATATATGTGGTGTGTAAACTGATTGCTCACCTGAGCATACTCCTGTAGGGATTCAGGACGCAGCTTTCTCCCAGTTTGGTATAAGTCAAGCGAGTTATTCCATACATTGTCTCCAACTAGGCACTCCTGACCTTGTTATAGTTCTATAGAAACCGTTATAGGAGCCTGCTGTCTCATTCCATGATGCGGGGATACTAGAACTCGAGTTGCATACTGTATAGCGGCTGGTTCATATACGGTAACCACGTCTAATGACTCCTTATCGCATACACCGTAAAATTTTCATGTTTTCGATAATTCCGATCCAATCCGGGGTCCGTTCAGTTATCCCGTCAAACTTGGTATCGTGCTATGTCTTACGCTCGTGCCATGATAAAACCCCTTTCTCTAGCCTGGCGGCTTATCCCGCAATCGTTCCCATCAGCAAGCGAAACGAAACAATGTTTAGATGATTACCTGGGGATTATGGCGCAGAAGACGAACCGAACTCTAAAAGCGGAAACCAGTAAGACATACTAGGGATTCCTGGGGAGCCCTCTGCTAGAAAGGGATGGTATGGTTGGAAGGACGATGTAAAACTATAAACTGAATGATCGAATACGTCATCGTGGCTTTTATTAGTTCTTGTCCCTTACGAAAATACTTACACGAAATGGCGTCTGGCGTTAGTATTAGTTTCAACGCCATAGAACCGTCTATCTTAAGCCACCATCCATATTAAAACGAACGAGAGCGGGGATTTTTGCCAATCCCCCTGGATGTGACTAACTAGCAAGTAACCTAACCTGCCATATACACGGTACCTGATATTTGTTCGAATAGGTGACTTGAGTAAGTGCAAATTTTGGTCCACTACCAGCGCCTCTGACATCGCCGCGTCAGAGGTGTCTGGCAGATTGCGCTCTAAATCCCCGTCGATAGACATGACAGAGCAGTTATAAAACCCATAGCTTAGCATTGATCATTCATCGTGGATACCTACATCTATAATATCCACCCTAGAATCACGTCTTATGTACCTAAAGTAGCCAGCTCGTTAGAAGAACAACGATTATTCCGTCTAGCGTACCGTTACAGCGATAGACTGCGTGTTGGTAGCTAGAATGCGGGATGCAACGGTTGAGCCACCCATAAAGTTCGGCCCGATGTACGGTGTCATCGTCTGTGTTCTGCGCGCCGAAAGGAAGCAAGAATTCTATCGACCAACGAGTCGGAGTCAGCAACCTATTTAACCTACATACAACGCCACGTTCGGGATATATCGGTGGCTTTGCGTAACACGCGTATTCGGCAACAATGGTAAGGATGCGGTTTGGTTTGCCTTTCTGGGACGAGGTGAATATCGCAGAGACAAACGGGCCAAGTCTACGTGACAGGTTTAGAATTGGCAATACGGTGGATTCAGATGGCTCGGTAAGGAATGATTACACAAATATATATTATAACGGTATTTGCCTACACTACTTTTCTAGTGTATCTTTCTCTTCAAGGTTATTCCTTTAATTAGTAGTGTATCTGAAGAGTATCTCGAGAATAGAATACAGGGCAAAGAAGAAAAAAGAAAGAAAAAAGAAAAAGAAAAAGACTGATCCGACTAACGAGAATTGGATAAAAATTACTAAATTCAAATAAAATAAAAACGGTTCGTGCCACCCCTCCATCCCCTTTGCCCCTTTGGCCTTCTAGACCAAACCCCCTGGAGGCCGCACTTAGCATAAACAAAAGAGGTAGGCTACTGAGACGGCGTAGAGTTTCTAGGTTAGGTTATTTGATTTCATACGTGGACGAAACTCTGGGGCATTAGCCTGCTACTAGCCATTGGCCATATATACTTGTCGCCGTCGATCAACAATGAACCCGTCCGACTCGAACAAGACGCCACCGAGTGTCGCGACGCCTAGGAGTCGAGAGCTTGGTCTTGAAATTGTTCTATGAATAGGTAGCGCGAATGCCCTCATTTCAGCCCTACACAGAGGACGATCGCGTTACCCGAGTTGGTCTTTTAGGACGGCGTTACCTACCACCTACCTAGCTACCTACCTACCTACATAGGTAGTTGGTAGAGCGCTGAAACGCCCCTGTTAATAAAAACAGACGCAGCTCCAGCATGGCCGAGTGGTTCGGGCTCACGATTGGCCGTGCCCAGAGCCGCAACACCCACGCTGGTGCCCCTGCGCTATGCTATTTGAGGATCTCGGCACTGAGACGGCTTACCTTCCAAGCACGCCGGGGGCCTCGGTGCTGGCGATATTCTCCAATTGAACTTCGCTGGCGTTTCTTGTGACCTTCACTTCATTTTCTTGGTCTTTTTTCTTCTTCGCTACGGCATTCCCATTCCTTTCCTCTCCACGTCTTGGTGTCCGACCGGTCGGCTCTTGGTAGTTTATCTTGCGTTTTCTGTATTTTATTTATTAATATTGCTTTTTCCCCGGGTCCGCCGACTGGTTTCGCGCTCGCTATTTCTTTGGTGCTGTCGTTCTTTGCCTTATTTGGATACCCTCGAAGGATTCGCTCCTTTGCCCATTCGCCTGCTCTACTCATATAAGCGGAACAGATTCAGGCGCAGTTTGGCAGGTAGCTGCTGAGTCAACAAGCTAGTCGGATTTTGACAAGCTCAAAAGGCGAAGTGAAGAATATCTCGTCAGCTGTTTCGTGCTTCAAGTTTGGCTTTTCCGAAGCTGTGATCATTTCATGCTGAGAACCCGCGTGTAATATCTGATAGTGCCAGAGATGGCAGCCCGACTCTTTCTCCTCCTAGATTTGGTGATTGGAGCTTATTGCCAAGTTTCTACTGTTGAACGCCGCAATAGTCGTTATGTCAAGCTACCAGTTGTACATTCTACGAATAAAAATGTATTCTCTGATTTCGGGGATAAGCGGGCTATAACTACTGTACCCTTAGCCAACAGATCAGATGTAGCGTACTACGCCTCATGTTTGTAACCCCTCGTTCACCTCGTGTGCTGTTCCTCTTGCTAAATCGTACAAGTGGATATTGGCACGCCGCCGCAGCAGGTCTATGTCCAACTAGATACTGGCTCGTTTGAGCTTTGGGTAAATCCTGATTGCTCAGATCTCGCAGGGTCTGCAGATGTCAAGTTCTGTCAGGCAATAGGTCATTATGATGCGTCGTCTTCGTCTACCGCAACACAACTAGCTGGGACGAAGACGTTACGGTATGGCATCGGCGCTGCCAAGATCCAGTATTTCTCAGACGACATTGGCCTCACGGGCACGGGTGAGTTGTTGGATCAAGTATATTATAGTAATAATATCGTAAGACTAATTTTTGGCCAGATTCGAAACTGAAAGGGATTCAGTTCGGAGTTGCTACGGAGACTGATGATGAATTCGCTGGCATTCTGGGGATAGGTCACGGAATCAACGTGACCACACGGTACAAGAATTTTGTAGACGAGTTAGAGGACCAAGGAATAACGGATACCAAAGCTTTCAGTCTAGCACTCGGCGGCAAGGAGGAACAAGAAGGTGTCATCATCTTTGGAGGGTTAGACACAGGCAAGTTCACAGGTACTCTCCAGACCCTGCCTATCATCCCCGCAAAAGAATCGCCGGATGGTGTGCCGAGATATTGGGTCAACATGAGCTCCTTAAGCTTGACGCCTCCGAGTGGAAAGAAGAAGGAATACGTGAGCGAAAACATGGCCGTTTTCCTCGACAGCGGTGCGACTCTTACTCTTTTACCGACGGATCTGGCGAATAGCATCGCGGTAGACTTTGGTGCGGAGGCCAAGGATGCCAACGGCCTTTACCCAGTTGACTGCTCTCTTAACGATCTTCCAGGCACTCTGGACTTCGCCTTCGACGGAGTCACGATCAAAGTGCCGTATAATGAGGTGGTCAGGGAAATCCAGAACTCCTTCTTTACGCAGTGCTACTTGGGTATCATGCCGAGCGACGATTTCATTCTCCTTGGCGATACCATGCTCCGCTCTGCTTACGGTAAGTCCTGCAATAATACTACGAGTATTTATCCCGCAAGTGATGATACTAACAGTTGATCTAGCTGTTTTTGACCAAACAAACAACGCTATCCACTTGGCCCAATACGTGAACTGCGGCACGAACGAGATAGAGATCACGAAGGAGACGGACATGAGCACCATCAAAGGTGATTGTGATGCGCCCACCTCCAAGACTGAATCAACATCCTCATCTTCGTCCTCTTCATCGCCATCTACTTCTTCGTCCCCATCGAAGACGAGTGACAGCACCATCCCGTCTAGCCTTAGTCCTCCTGTCTCAAGTACGACTGCACAGGCAGGCGGCTCGGTATCAACGACACCGGACTCGTTAGGTTCACGTGCCCGGGTAGAGTGGTGTTTGGGACTGGTTGTGGTTGTATTCTGGGTAGTCATGGCTCTTTGATATTTGTAGCCAAGCGGCAATTGCATTGTTTTCGAATATTGAGCATTTGAGCGTATTTGAGCGAACATAGAGCGTCTAGAGCATACTTTAATCTGAACATCTACCAGTATTTGGACTACTTGCGTGTTTTGCTATTGCTGATTTCCTACGTCGTAATCAATCTACTCCCACCATATAGGATCTCATGAATCTACCTAGGCATGTATCGAATTTGCTAAAACCTACTTCTCATACATCGCCCCTTAAAGCTATTGCAAGACTGTAGACTGCGTTGAAACCCTTCACATATTTCTTACATCACGATTTCGCTTCTACTTGACGTCGGCTTTTTACACTTCTGCCGATGTTACCTTGGCCCTCTCACCGCGGTGACGAATCTCGACCCAGTGCCGTCGCACGCCGTTACGTTACGCCGCATCGTATCGTGCGTATGTCGTGCCGTGGTACTCTACGCATCGCCCCCTGACAGGGACGTGTAGATCTTTTCGAGAATCGACGTTACCGTTACACCTGCGGGTACTTTGAGTAAAACAGGGCGTATGAGTGCTTTTATTCCTCTTAAACGTGGCTATACTTTCTATAGGGTTACTTCCCTTTCTATATGGATAATTGATTGATGGGGCATGAGCCTGGTCACTAGTTTATATACTGGATAATGGTGATGGAGATTGAATCGGTCATGTTGAAAGGCGTATATCGTTCATGGGGATATATTATTTACGTACATCAATGCGAAACATATGTGGTATCTTCTCAAGAATAAATACAGAATTATCCAGAAATCACACCCGCAATACCCAGCGTTACTATCCTTATATCCAAGAAGCTATGGTCTTTAGTTCCTTAATTTTCCTTTTCCCACCGCCCCTTAATAGGCCATAAGTCTTCAAAGACTTGCGCTATAACGTCTCGAACACGGCTGACTTGCTCTTCGCTCTCGGTCATCACGTCGTCGTTTAGACACCATTGGCCGTATTCTTTCCCTCTCCGAATGGCTCGCTCTAGTAGTTCCATTTCGGCCTGCTCCGCATCTTTCACCATAACAAATTTCATCGCATCCGTGTCGACGATGGTATGTTGGTACTTCTTGAGTGCCTTGATAATCATCTCACGTTCATGTCGCTTTTTAGTTTTAGAGGGCAGTAAAGGCTCCAACCCTCGCGGTTGGGACGCCAATAGAAACTTGATCAGGCAGTCACCACACTGCGGGTGCTGATATGAAAGGCGGGAGAAGATGTTGGACGCCGTGAAATCGGGGTTGGGTGAAGTCGAATCAGAGATCGCAGACGCGAAGGAGTCCCCGAAACATTTGTCGACGTTGAAATCGTTGCATTTAATATTACGAATCGTCTCGGGTCCGTCAATCGATGTCCACAATACGTTCACGTTTACTTGAGGCGGATGGAGTCCCGCCTTCTTGAGGATCTCCGGTAATTTATAGTACATCCGCTCCCTCGTCGTACTTTGCACTGCAGGCTTGGATGCGTCGTTGGTAGATAGCTGGCGCCAACCCGGTTCGACAACCTCTAGTATGTGCTGGCGTTCTTTCCAGTCAAGGTACCCATCTGAATTTTCGTCCGAACGGGAAATGATGAAAGACCAGATTAGAGCTTCCCGAAACCTTTCGATAGTATAGTGGAAACTAGCAAACCAAGGATATATCTGGAACTTTGACTCGCCGCGGAATCGTTCGCAGGCACCCTTCGCCGATGGTTGAGGAAAGGAGGCCATAGCCTCCTTCATCACTCTCCTTGAAACGGAATGTCCAAAGTGAGCCTGAACGTGACGGTTGCGCTCGCCAAACCGATGGTTCAAGAGGTACGAGGTATAATACACGAACGGTTTTTCGCCGAATGAGGGTATCTGGCTCTTGCCTCCGAGGTGCTTAACGTTGTAATGATCGCTTTTAAAGCCCATTGTCGGGCCAAACAGGGGTGAGTAGAAGTCGGAAGCCGCATGAGGCAGACCTAGGAACATGTCGTCGGATAGCGCAAACAATTGGTCTGTCGAAGACGGTGTCATGTAAATCTGGGATTCGATCGAGAGCGAATTGAATGTGGGAAGACAATCCTTTTCTTCTTTGCGGAAGAAAGACTCGTGACTGAGAACCTGGACGTGTTGGTTCGTCTCCTCGTCATCTCTTAGCCAAGTCGGCCTTTGAGGCCGCATACTTGTGCCATCCTGCTGATATGACCCTCCGACCGAGTTGACGAGAAGTTGTATCTTATTTATGAATCCCTTGGCGTAAACGTCAAGGCTACGGAGTGAGTATCGTAGCTCGTCCCAATCGCGGTATCGGTTAATGCTATGCTGTGATATCCACTTTCCGTCTCGGTCGTTAAGGGGCGATTGTACCTCGTAATCATGTCGAATATCCTTGAAGGCTTCATCGGAGCCATTCACCCAATTGTAAACGAAATCGATCTTCGGTTCTTTCAATGGACCATACTTCTCGGCGTCGAAATGGCCAGCTGAAAACCATTCGTCTTCCCAACCATCTAAGCTGACCTCCTTGACAGCTTCTTCGAACGGTATACGGATAACGTCGGGTAATACGTGAGAAAGAGTATGTTCCTCCTTTGCCGACTCAGATGCGTGTCCTGTGCTTTCTGTACTGCCCTGAGACGTCATGATAGCGCCACCACCAACCCATGGCGACGTTTTGCTTTCCAAAGTAGCATGTCGCATCAACCGGAAGGCCGTGTAGTTCTGGCCCTCTGAATGAACCGCCTTCCATTTATCTACCACGGCCCATATTAACGCCACGAAGCAAACTAGAGATATTATCCTCCGCATCCGCCGCGATGTGAATGTGCCCTGTTCTATAGGAGAATTCGGGATATTTATGAAAAGTCGCGGTAGCATTCTTGGCGACAGCATGGTCTTGGAGTAGTCAGTAGGACTTTGGCTCCGGCTGGGTATGGACAAGACTGCGCCAGTCCACACCATTTTGAGATTCCGTTTCTTCCCCTTTCACTTTGTAGTCTTAGCCTCCACTAATATTCACTCGTAAGTTCGTCTGAGATCGTGACGGACAGTATGAGTTTCCTTTTTTAGTATCCGGGAAGTGCCTCGGAGCAAACTCCCTAGCTCGTATGTAGTTGCAGAAACGAACGGGTCGGATCACATAGGACTTTCTCGTAACGTAACGATCATGAATTGCGTGCTGTCTCTCACATGCTCCGTCTCGGTGCTTACAAGGGTCATCACCTTACGAAAGCCTATCTCGACGTCAAGAAGTCATGGTCGTTATCAGCTTGGAGAATATGTATCACGATGGTCGCGTCTCGGTGAGATCGATGAGGGAAGAATTCTCAAAAGCAGGCAGGAGATGCAGCAGTAAGCTGTATAGGAAACGGATCGACGGCACACGACCAGTTGCCTACCTTTCTAACCAACTAACATTATCAATGCCCACACCCTGAAATTTTTCACACAATGGTAGAAACAGCGAATCATAATAGGAAATGGTCGATGGAACCTGCGCATTGCAAGGTCCACGGTAGCTGAGAGGAGCCGAGATGCATAGCGAAGATCTCAACTTTTGGGTTATAGAAAATTCGCCTTCCATTCCGGGTTTCCAGAATTGCCAAGCTAATAGGCTGAGAAGTGATTCCCCCCACGTCATGAGAGTAACGATAAGGGGAACCACATGAGATCCACGGTAGTGACTAGGTCGGGCTCTGGGATCAGGAAGCGCCTAAAGCTGAACTTATCCCAGTTACAAACTCGAGCACACAAGGGCACCAATGTCCGTGATCGGTCTATATAATAGCTCCTAACCCAACCGGGCACGCGGTCACAGCATCTACGTAGGAGCTACGCGAGATGCTAACGTCCGCGTAGTGATGCCTTTGCGATTCTGTGACACTTAGTACCAACTACCGCGAGCTATTCCCGAACGCGATTCCGTCCGAAGTATACTTAAGCCCGTCATTCTGGAACGATGTCGTCCGTCAGTTAGACTCCGTTATCCCCATGATGCCCATTATAGACGCTAATTTCTCGCCTTCTCTTCTAAGGAAGTGCACACGTGCCACACGAGACCTCGTCCGTTTGAAGTCGCGTGCGGCAATACCCCCTTTAGAAGACCTTCCGAATGGGGCTATTATGTATTGCGATGGAGATTATTTGTTGGTCGAATGTAAGTCTAGGACCGGAAGCTAGGTTCGTTATAGAAGTGATCAGCTACGAACGGCTGGGAAGGACGAGGGTTTAGATATAAGAATAATAACTAAAATAATAGCAAGAAAAGGGAAAAAAACAAAAAACAAAAAAACCCTCGCGACGGAGCGACAGGGACAACATCTTGGCGTGCATTATAAAAAACTCTTGGCACGATGCTATGCTAAACCCTTTTGGAGACTCGAGTTGCAGATCCGGCATTTGTATTCTTTTCTATTGGCGACTTTGCTTCTTGGCAGAATCTTAATCCTTAGAGATCGACTTGGCTTTTTACCAGTTCAGCGGCTCGTCATTTTGATGGTGTCGACAAGTTCGTTTTGCATGGCCCCCTATCTTTTGTAGCCTCTGGTCCGAACCCTCCCCGTGTGACGTTTCGTTCAGCATGGTTCGACACGGTTCAACATGGTTCAACGACGGAAGGATGCGGCATCTAGCATCTGATTCCTTTCGGCTAGACCCTATCTCTCTTCTCCTAAACCCTCTGTCTACGTACGAAGCAGTGTACTGAGCAGTGTAGTAGATCCTAGATTTCTAATGTGATTCCTCGGGCGTAATTCGTCTCATCTTATACCTACCTACCTACCTACCTACCTACCTACCTACCTACCTACCTACCTACCTACACTAGGTAGGTGTCCAACGCTCGTTGGAGAATCCACTATCATAGTAATGTGTTAGCCTATGCAGTGTAGGTAGTAACATTTGTAATCTTACTTACCTCGCCGCTCCTCTTAATAGTCTCATTAAATAGCCCCAGGCACAGTGGACCGGGTTATCTCGTGGCAGATTCTTGGCTTATACAACTAGCTAGTATACCCTCACGCAAGTAGCCTATTGAAAACTAGACCGTTTCTGCGTAGGTAAGGAAAGTTCAATCCTTGCCCATAGGGGACGAATTTGCTAAAAGAAGGGACAGTGACACTTGTTTTCGTCGCTATACCAAAAACCCATAGGTTGACCAAGAGGTGGACTGCCGGTTGAGTAACATCAACCATGCATCTTGCCGGGCACTCAGCTAGGGAGGATGAAGAGGCCCTCCTCCCACAGCCATCGTTAGATAGAGAAGATTGCACGAGGTGGTCATCCCAATGGAAAACCAATATTCGTCAGATATCCCTTCGGTCAACCTTCTGGAGATGTCTCGCCTTCATGAGGCCAAGCTTTCTGGCGAAGCGATCGCCAGTTGAAGAGTTGGAAAAGTCGAATAATGCGTCGAGAAAACCGCACTCGACGGAATACCTCGATGGCGTTCGCGGCGTTGCTTCGCTGATCGTTTTCATCCTTCATTGGACGCACATTCCGTACCCCTCTGTCAACTCGGGATGGGGGTATAAGGATAACACGTCGTTATGGCTGTTACCGTTCGTCCGAATCATTTACTCGGGTGCTGCCATGGTCTCGGTGTTTTTTGTCGTCTCTGGCTTTGTGCTGTCCCATCGTTTTATTCAGCGAATGCACCGCCGAGAATATACGGAGTTGTTTTCCAGTTTGACGTCGCTTACGTTCCGTCGGGCCATTCGGTTGTTTCTCCCAGCCTTTGCGTCCAGCACGATGGCTTTCATATGTGCTTATCTCGGCATAATAGATATTCCTAAGAAAGTGGATGGAAAACCTTTCGAACACGGTTTAACATCGTATCTCGAATATCTTGACATGGAGTCGAACCCGTGGGACTGGACACCAGACTTTTCAGGTTTCTATAACCCGCAGTTGTGGTCTATCGCCGTTGAATTCCGCGGTTCGATGGTTGTCTTTCTACTCCTCGTTGGGCTAGCAAAGACTCGAACTGCTGTTCGATTAATCGTCGAAGGATTGCTCGTAATACATTGTTTCGGCCACAAGCGTTGGGATCTCGCCCTGTTCATATCGGGCATGTCGCTAGCAGAAATCGAAGTGTTACTAAAGAGACCTAAAAATCCATCAGCACGAAGAATAGCAAATACACTGCTTGTGCTTACTATGATACTGGGTCTTTTCCTTTGCGGCTACCCTCGAGACCATAATACGCAAACCCCTGGTTACGTGTGGTCCAAATATGTTTGGCCCTTTAGTGCGTATCGTCGTCGATTTTGGTTGGCAGTCGGGGCTATGCTATTCGTTGGGCCCATGGCATTTTTGCCGTCTGTTCAATCTATCTTCCTTACTCGGCCAGCGAGATATCTCGGACGGATAAGCTTCGCACTTTATCTTGTCCATGGGCTTGGCAATCGAACGATTGGACATTGGTTACTTGAAGCTTGTTGGAAGTATATTGGAAAGGAAGGCCTTTGGCCTTACGCCATAAGCTTTGCCATCTCTACCTCGTTGTATTTCCCAATCGTGATATGGGCCTCCGATGTGTTTTGGAGAGGAATCGATGTGCCCTCAACAAATTTCGCAAGGTGGTTAGAGAAGAGATGTGCTGCGCCAGAGGATACGAGGTAGAGTAATGTCATCTCCCTAATCTTCGAGGATATATAAGTAGGTAGTTAGGTACCTGATATGTTGGGCATAAATACAACTTGAAATAACGTTCCAAATTGTCTGCTGGGAATTCCAAAGGGCCTCAACTGATAACTTGTATCTAAAACGGTAGCAGCTCTCCCGATCTAGATCGTCATTCTGTTCTGAGTAACTTATAAGTGCGATAGGCGTCGGGGGGGGGGGGGGTAGCGGAGGGTAAAAATTTTATAATTAAAATTAGGTTACGGTATATAGGAATTATAAAAAAAGGTCATACATTTATAAGCATACAAAA
>MU623414.1:20947-178908 GCA_025201765.1 Daldinia sp. FL1419
CGCCGCCCCGCGCCGGCGGGCCGGCGCCCGGCGCGCCGCGGGGTCGCGGATGGTAAATATATGAAGATTCTATTAAGTTTACGTGATAGAGGCATGATCTAAACGGGTCATACATTTATAAGCATACATAACCAGAGCCCGAGATAGTTCTAGAAGCCTAAGTAGGAGTATCCGTTTAATGTAGACAGGCCAACGCGCTGAATCCGTCGGTCCATCTCAAACCACCCATGATACCAACCATACAAGCCATGGCGACCACAACACTAGTGGCGCCATATATGTAAGCATGTCGTCTCTGTAGTGCCGTTAGTTCAGCCACCCATGTGGACACCGTGGTCAAACAGCCACAGAAGCCGTCCTCGACTCCTTGTAATACCTGGCAGCCGACGACACCGCCGAGAGGTGCGTGCGCGAGGTCCCACGCCATGCCAAGGACCGCAGTACCGAGGATATTGACGGAGAAAGTGCCGAGTGGGAACGACGGGACGTGTCCGTTGAGGTAGAGCGACATGTAGAACCGCGTAAGACATCCCAGCGGCGCGAATACCAGGGAAAAAGCCGCACGCCCGCGCCAGGTCTCTGCTGCCCCAGGATTACTGAATCGATCTGGCGGGAGTACAGAGAGAAGAATAGCTCCGATCCAGCAACCCCATGCGAGGAAGACGGCAAATCGATCGAGGAACTTACGGGTCAAACTGAAGGGAAACGACGGCGTTATCGGTTCTAGGGCCAAGGCAAGCTGGGCTCCTATGAGAAAGCCTGACAATGACAAAGAAATGGTGGTGATGATAACAGCAACGAGCGCCATAAATGAGTAACCTCCATTTCGAGGAGTAGTTACTGACCCAGCGTCTGGGACAAGTAAATCATTAGACAGGGCAAGGAAGACGTCTCGAATAAACGAGGAGAAGGAAGTGAAGGAGCCACAAAATCCGGTAGCAAGACCGATATAAAGTGGTATAGTCTTCTTAATGGCCGCATGAGCCTTCTTCGCAGCGGCCAGGTCAACGGCTACCCTATCAGAACCAGGGACGCTCGTGGTCTCGTTGGTACCGTCTCGTCTCGCTCGTAGGAGCTCTAACTCATACGTGGGGGTACCCCATTCGAAGCGAAATAGCATACGGTCTTCGGCTAGAAAGCCCAAGATCAAACTACCAGCGAAATTAGGCCATACAGAACTGAGCGCTACAGGAGCACCGGCGTAGAAGGTTAAGGCTTGGAGGCCTATTCGCGCGAGTGTGCCAAGTATTGCGAAAAGGATAAGATACGACACGGTGTAAATCTCAGTTGCTAATCTTGAGACAGCCACCTCATCTTCATCGAGGTTTGACTTTTCCGGGTCGATCCCGTTTCCGCTTCCTTCTCCTTTCCCCTGCCTAGCATCTTGGCAACTCGAATATTCATATTCGAGGGTCCTTCCCTCTTCCAACGAAGGCGCTGTAGGTAAATGTCGTTCATCTCGACTGGTGATGGGTGCTATGTCCTCTAATTCGGGTACATTTGCATATGAATTGGGAATATCGTAATTGGATTGTGATATCATAGTAGATGAACAAGACGCTTGTACCCCTGGCACTACTCCTTGCATTACTCCTTGCACTACTGTTTGCGCCGGAGCCTGCAGTCTTTCCCGATCTAATAGAGTCTGACCTGACACGCCTCGAGAAATGTGGCTGAATATCCCGTCCCGATCGACGTATGAATGCGATGGAAGACGCGCCTGGCCCTCGTCCATCTCACTCCGTCTTGTACCGTGTTAATGCAACATGCGAGAAATAACAATAGCAATAATATACCAATTAATGTTGTCCTTTCTTTATACGCTCGCTGCCGTTTGATAGTGATGCACCCCCCTATACCGAGTACCTTAAAATTGCCTAGGTAATGGTAGCTTACGTTGAAATTCAATATTCGAGTTAAAATTTGGTGTTTTTGGGAGGTTTTTTACTTTGCTATGTGGCTACGGATTTCTATTCTCCTCTTGGCAGGGATAATCGGCCATTCACGTTATCTACCTAGTTATTGTACATAATCATAACACTTACATGTCTTAGTCAAGGTACCTTAGGTAATGTACCTACTTCCAGGTTAACATGGTAGATTTGGTAAGTAGGTACTGTGTATGTATTTGATTACATAGAAGGTATGTAGAGGCTGCATGCGGTATGGCAGGTACCTACCTAGGTAAACGAGACGGGAACCGTATTAAATTGCGTACTATTATATCGTACTGAGTAAACGCTGCCCGATACTGCTTACCTAGGAACGCAGCTACGATACTGGTACTGGTCACCTGGGCTACTATGTAAATATATGTATCCGTGGTAGTTAGTTAATCTTCTTTTGGCATAGTCTTATCTTAGACAAATAGTGGAGCAGTCGATTACCCCTTCCCCGCGTCGGGAACTCTTTGATAGCAGGTATCTACCTGACAGTCCGACTTATGTAGGTAGGTACCTACCTACCTACGTACGTGAGGGAGGCACTACCTATCTGTTCGATACCAATGAATGCTTGCCGCATGCCACATCTCGCATCGCACTTGCAAACTAAACCACTCCAAAATAAGTCAGACCAAGCCAAACAAACTGGAGAAGGTTCAAGCAGTCTGTTGGTTTTTTGTCCATCGTAGATCCCCGTTCTTCACTTGAATATACCTAGGTACTTACCTAAAACTTTCAATACCTCGGGTTTTGGGTACCTAAATCTTCTTCGCCTTCACCCAAAACAACCTTAGTTATATTCTTCTACATACGTCGTCCTCGTGTGTCAGTCGTTTATAAAGCTACGGAGTTACAAGTCTTGATTCTATATCGTCGGCTATAACGTGCTTGATAGACAGTCGATTACTTATTAGACCTAATACCCGTTTATTCTCTCCTCCCTCATTACTTAGCATCCATAGCTACGTGATTATCCTGAAAATTCCACCATGTCGCTCCCTTCAAATGTTCATATCTCCAAGCACCCGTGCTTAGTCGCCAAGTTGAGCCGACTGCGGTCTAAACGTACCGAATCTCGAGAGGTCAAGTCCCTGATAAACGACATCTCTTTGATCCTCGGCTGCGAAGCTCTAGCCGCATCATTAACGCCCGTCGACGGGCCAAAGGTATTATGGATATCATTCGCACGCTGTACCCGTAAGAGGAGTAGAATATATCTGGTTAACACGGTGTTTCCGCGCATAGGACGAGACTCCTATCGGGTACGAATATACGACGACCACAGTACGACCAGAAGCATTATCAATAGTGCCTATCCTCAGATCCGGACTTGGCATGGTAGAAGGTATGGCCCTAGTTCCCTGTTCATATGGTCATTCGTCCCGATTCCTGTATTATAAGAATGCCTCCTTGCATACAGCTTGTAGACCTAATACGTGATTCCAAGCGATACAAACCTTGCTTCCCGAACCCGTCCCGGTACATCACTTAGGCTTGTACCGCGAACCTAGCACGCTCGAGCCAGTCGAATATTACAACAACCTCCCACATCATGTATCGACTTCGTCAGGCGAACCAGGAACGAACGCGTCAAGTCTAGCCATCGTCGTAGATCCAGTCATCGCAACCGGTGGGACTTGTGCCGCCGCAATACAGACGCTTAAGGAGTGGGGTGTTAAGCGCATTATCGTCCTATCTGTTATCGCTGCTGCCGACGGTGTACGACGTGCTGCTGAGGAGTGGCCCGAAGCTGTAGAGATATGGGTTGCGGGAGTTGATGCCGAGCTCACACCGAATGGCATGCTGAAGCCGGGCGTAGGAGATGTGGGCGATCGCTTGTTCTTGACAATAGGAAAGTAATAACACCGACGATAGCCTATCCCCGTAAATTAAATAAATATTAGTTAGGCCAATGGCTCAAGTTAATTGCCTTGATTGCCATCATAATGATACATATCTCTCCTCATCTAAGATGGTCCGGTTCTTCCAGCAATCCTCAACCCATTGGCGCGAGACTACTCTGGGAACAGGAGTTCGAGTGCTAATAAACGAACGCACTTCTGCTGCTTGTTCCATCTCTCCAATGTCGCTATTACTTATTATAACCACGTGTGTTGTGCTTCTGTCCGATAGGTCATCAACTATCGAGCCCCCTCCATATTTGACCCAGTTCTGCAGCTTAAGACACGATACGGACAAGACTTCGTTCTTTACCGCGAAGTATACCTTTGCACCCCTGAATATATAACTCCTTACCCCAGCAATATCATGACCATGACTCGCTAACTGATTGAGGAATTCTTCCTTATTAAATCGCTCTCCGATAATGACTTCCTTCTTTGGCATCGACTTGACCAGATGTTTCAGGTCCTTTAGGCTTAGATCTCTAGCGTAACTATCACCAAATTCATCTATACTCTCCTCTGCGTGTCTCATCGTGGCCTCGGTGGCGTGAAATATATGACTCGTTTCAAAAGGGAGCAGGAAGTCCCTGTCGCGCTGTGCAAGGCAATCCAGGATCCATTTCGGTCTGATAATATCCACGTCGCCAGCTTTCATCAGGCTAGCTACCTTGACTACTTTCTTCTCGCCAATGAGAACTATGTTAGCTCCTGGATTGGCTCTCTGTTGTACCTTGCCACCATTCTCCTTGATCAGTGTTTCGAGCTGTGCCTTTGACTTCTTTACTGGGAATGTACAGTCTGTTAAGACGCAAAATTCTAGGCCTTCAAATACTTTGGTTTTTGGCCCCCCGAATAAGGCTGGTCCGGGATTGTCCTGGCCTGCAATGACAATATCTCTCTTAGTTCGCTTACTCGCTCGTTTCCTATGCGACTCCATCTTCATAGCCTTTTCCTCGTTCTCCCTCTCTGTCCGCGCTTTCATATCTAAGAAGCCCTGGAAATCCAAACAAGAATCCCAGCTTCTGTCAAGCCGCATACCTCTAAACCGTGGGAAACGTAGCGTAATGCCCTTAGCAAACTGATCCGATTCCCCAGCACTGGCTGCTTTGACAGATATAACAATCGACTCGCTTGGGCGAATCCAAACGTCAGGTCGAAGAACCTGGTATTTATCTCCACCAGCAAGTTGAATATATTCGCTCGGTGGCTTCTTCGGGTCCCAGGGCTTCCATTTTCCTTCCGTTAGGTGTCGTATTTCTGCAAGGTCCTCTGCGCTAAAACCACCACCGACCTTCACAAAGCTATAGCATGTTTCTGAGTTTGCTCCAGCCTTGACATCATTTTCTGAGGCACGAAGTCCGCACAGAAATGAGCCTAATACACCGCCGCGATGACCAGATCCGTAATATCCTCCAATAATGATCACTTCCACCGACTCGCCAAAACCGCTCATGTATTCCGGCTTGACTTTAATCCAACTATCGTTACGGTCGGCGAGGGTGTACGTCGATCGAGGATTTTTAATGACCAGCCCCTCAGATGCATCCGAGACAATTTTTCTTAACATCGGCTCTATCGCATCGGCCGAGTTGGCCGTATCGTATTTATGAACCTCCAGCCGATATGGCACTCCCGGGACGGCCTTCTCGAGCGCGTTTCGCCGATCTCGTAGTGTATACTGGGTCAGAGGTTTATCGTTTAAATACAAGATGTCGAAGACACGAAGCACTGGCCGAGGCGCGTTATCTTTATGGGGGTTCCGTTGTTCTGCGATGGCTGCCGTTTTTAAGGTACCAAATTTTAGAACTTTATCAAGCTCTGGATCCCAGACAATCATTTCTCCGTCCAAAATGATGTTTCGTACTCCTGGGTCAAATGAATCCTGAAGGTGACGTGTTAGCGACGAGTTGCCATCTTTAAAGCTCTCGCCGTAGAGGTAGGTGTAATCTTTGGCCTTTCTGGACCAGAACTTAAATCTCTTGCCGCCGGGAATATCGTCGTCTTCCTCCATGTGTAGTTGCATCCGCTCACCATCCAATTTTTCTTCGATCCAGAATTCGTCATCACCTTCTACTCGATTGACCGAGTTAAGTTTGTCAACCAGCTTCTCAAAATCGGGGGTCATCTGATAATGGCAGAGCATAGGTTGGAAGCATTGCATTAAGGTAACACTTGTTTGGCCGTCCGTAAGACGAAATTTGGGGTCGTAGAGATCCCAGCAAACCTGGCGCAGACTCGACGATACACTGAATAAGTCCTGGGCGTCGGGATGCCACACATCCATAAACGTTCTCTCTGTAGCTCCTACCCTCATTTGCTTCAGAATGATTCGAATAAGCCACTTCAATTCTTCCGGGTTCATGCGTTGATAAAATATTTCGAATAGTGGCAGTTGTTCACTCTCACCGGAGGCAGCAGCCAGCTTGTCGAGCATCTCGTTGACTTCAGCAATACGCATATCTCCGGGCTCTATACGCATGGGCCTTTTTGATAGTACGTCGAAACACCTTCCGGTAAAGTCACCCGCAGCTCGGTCGGCTGTGGACTTGCTTGGCATCTTCCAATGCAGGAGATCATATCCATCCTCAGAGTTTCTGTCGATTCTCATCAACTTCACAAGTAACCTGCTAATATTACTCTCCTTGAGCCCGTAAATACCCCTGTCGCGGTCTGAATTGGAGAGAATTAAACGCATAGCGGGATATATATCATTTCCCACCTCGGTGCGCCATCTTGAGATGAAGCGTTCGATGATGTTCCGTTTGTGCTCATGCGGAGAGAGTTTTTTCTGCTTCTGAGATGCTGATCTAGTGCGTGCAAGTTTAGGACCGGCTTGTGGTTTATTCTCACTTAGAGGGTTGAAGAGATCCTTATACAAGTCTGAGAAGAACAATGTTCTCGCGTGATTCTTTGGTCGGTTTGGGTATCTAGGAAGGATATTAGTTCGTATATCGTACATAGTAGGTAGGTATGCATTCAGAATATTCTTAATAACTTACTTTGCGTCTAGTTCTTGGAGCGTTTGTCCTCCAGTCTCATATTGACTACGTTCCTCATCCTCGGCGCCTGCATCTCGTCTTCTACTACGCTGCTGACTCATTTTCCTCAAGTCCGTTACGCCGAGTCGGCAATTGTGCCAACAATGTCAACTTATGTGATACTTGTATAGATGGTCTTTAGTTAGGCCGGTGAGAAGGATGGAGATTTGTTAGTAGCATTAAACACAGTATTTCAATTAACGCAGAATCAGATCTCAACTTTATGCTCTATCATAAATCAGTGGACCGGATTAAGTGTAACTATAATAAAAAGTTGAAAATGTTTTATGAAGGAGAGCTCGGTTGATGTAAATTATCTAAAGTACCTCCTTGTGTACCTAAGGTACCTAATGCCCAGGTAGGTGCTGCCTGGTGGTCTGCCTATCGATCATACATACATAGTACCTTAGTGGGTAGTGACGTATTAGGTAACCTTGACTTGCTAGACATTAAGGAAGTAGGTAAGGTACCTAGTGTACATGAGGATCAGTACTGAGGTAAACCATTTTATAAGCGAATGCTTATGTAATCTCAGCAGTACATAGGTACCTACCCAATGTACACTAGTAAAACGTGAGAGATGGATCCATCTACGTAGCTAGAATTAGGTACTTAAACCCTACTGGTCGCATGCCCAACGAGGCTTCCGCACATGAATTTTGGCGTGGGGCTCAATTCAATTCAATCAACGCGTTGGTACGACGCGATTAGGTATGACACATACGATAATATACGATTGAGTTTACTTTTTGATAGATGACCGTACCCCCCACCTGCGTGTAGGTCTAGGTACAGTACAAATCGCATGCATTTTGCAGCCACAGTCCGGGCAGGAACATGCTGTCGCCGCTCGCTGCCCACTGCCACTGCCGCTGCTTTCTGCCAACCCTTGAGCAAACATTCCTTCGTAAACTCAACACGGTTCAGGTCCAATTAACCCACCCCCTACCCGGTAATTGACCTATGAACTTACGAACCCAACAGTCTTGAAACTCCTATATGACTGTTGGTCTTTTTCAACTTCTGCCTTCAAGACCCCTACGCCCTCGACACTTGTTACCACGCGTATACTCACATGCATTCGCCTCTATTTCATACTCTCCCTTTATCACAGGTATGTTGGGTAGAGCTGTAGAAAGAAAGCAGGCGACCGCGCCTCCCGCACAACCTGTCAAGAACAAACTCGCCAAGCAATTATTTCCGTCGAGTAGCCCTTCTACTCAAGATGGGGATATCGCACACTGGGCATCGTCTCGTACGGGGCGTACCAATCTATCGTTAGGTGCGGCGTCGGGGTCCGTGAAGGCAGCTAATAACAAGAACAACAACAATGAGGCATTGCAATCCAAATCTTATAATGTACAGCAGCCTCGCCGTCAGTACAAGCCGATTTCTCCCGATACTTCAACTCGAAGTATTACCGATCGCTCTAGCAGTTTCGCCTCGCTATGTGGTAGTACCGGGTCTTTTCAAGAAACATCGGCACCGGCTCGGGGTTCCCAAGGCAGGACGAATACATCTGCCTACTACCTAGAAGATGATTTTAGCGACGATAATACTTTGGAGCTGGACCTGGACTACCAACTTCCCGCGCCTCTTCCTCCCCAGCCAGCTCAACCGAAACCTCCTGCGAACCCAACATCTCAGCCACCTACTAGCCAATTATCGTGGTCTTCTTCGCCGGAGGCGCACCGTCACCTCCCGTTGAAACCAGAGAGACCACTGAAACGGGATTCTCCAGACGACGCCCCCCCTACTAACCTACCTCGAGCTAAGAAAAGGATTTTGCCTGAAAAATGGCCGGCTGCTGTGCAATCAGCCCAAGACGAAACCGAGGGCAAAAAGGACTTAGTCACGCCGGTCTCAAAAAAGAAAGGGGATTCACTGTGGGATACGACACAAAGCGAGATAAAGGAGCGTCGGAAACAACTTAAGAACCAAAATAAGAAGTCTGATCTTAGCGCAGAAGAGAGCCGTCCTGTTACAGAAGACCACATCAGACACAAAGCCAAGGCTTCTGCGATATCATTAAGTACTGAACAACAGCAAGTAATTGATCTAGTTGTCAAAGATGGCCGGAGCGTATTTTTTACTGGTCCGGCTGGTACTGGTAAATCTGTGTTGATGCGAGCCATCATCGCAGAGCTAAAAAAGAAATGGGCCCGAGATCTGGAACGTCTCAGTGTTACGGCCTCTACTGGTCTTGCTGCTTGCAATATTGGTGGTATGACGTTGCATAGTTTTGCGGGTATCGGCCTTGGGAAAGAGGATGTGCCAACGCTTGTCAGGAAAATTCGCCGAAATGCTAAAGCGAAAAACAGATGGCTTCGGACGAAAACGCTTATCATTGATGAAGTTTCTATGGTTGATGGAGAACTTTTCGATAAGCTGTCACAAATAGCACGCACTATTCGAAACAATGGTCGGTCTTGGGGCGGAATCCAGTTGGTCATCACTGGCGACTTTTTCCAGTTACCTCCTGTCCCTGAGGGGGGTAAAAAGGACGCTAAATTCGCGTTTGAGGCCGCGACTTGGAACACATCTATCGACCACACTATCGGATTAACCCAGGTCTTCCGTCAAAGAGACCCTGGTAAGTCATAATAGCTTCGTCGAGGACTACGATTTATCATTACTAATATATAAATAGATTTTGCCAATATGCTGAATGAGATGCGTCTTGGTCGAATTAGCGAAGATACAATCCGAACGTTCAAAGATCTGTCGCGGCCGTTAAACTTTGACGATGGTCTCGAAGTGACTGAACTGTACTCATCTCCCTGGGGAAACGTCGGAATAACCTATACTAACATTATTCTTAGATTCCCAACTCGCCAAGAGGTTGAGAGGTCCAATGAATCTCGATTACGCAATTTACCTGGACGGACCTACCATTATGAGTCTTTTGATTCGGGCGATCCTAATATTCGAGACAAGCTGCTTTCCAACATGATGGCACCCAAGGCCATGGATTTAAAGAAGGGTGCTCAAGTCATGTTGATCAAGAACATGGATGATACATTAGTAAATGGTTCACTTGGTAAAGTTGTAGGCTTCATGAATGAAGCCACGTTTGAGATTTGGGGCGCTCACGATGAGGACGTTGGATCGGCTGACGAAGGCGAGTCAGACGCCCGCTCTAAAAAGAAAATCCAAGCGTATAGCCGTGATATTGAGGGAATGAAAGACGGCACGGAGTATCCTGTTGTACGCTTCACTGCAACGGATGGAACTCATAGAATTCTTCTTTGTATTCCCGAGGATTGGAAGGTCGAACTACCCACGGGCGAGGTCCAAGCATCTCGCAAACAGTTACCCCTTATTCTTGCTTGGGCCCTCTCCATCCACAAGGCTCAAGGCCAGACTCTAGAAAGAGTCAAGGTCGATCTTGGTAAGGTGTTCGAGAAGGGACAGGCATACGTTGCGCTTAGTCGAGCCGTGAGCAAGCAAGGGCTCCAGGTATTACGTTTCGACAGCAAGAAAGTTATGGCCCACCCCCGAGTCATACAGTTTTACAACAAGCTTTACAGCGCAGAGTCCGCAATCAAGCTGAAGAAGCCAGTGACGATTTCGGACTTTGCTAACAAAGGAACTTCAACATACTCTAAAGGGAAGCGTCCGGATGTAATTGACCTAGATGATGATGAGGAGGCCATGGCGGCGTACGGTTAAGGGTGCATATTTACGAAGTTTGACGATATACTCTAGCATTTTCGTCATAGCCGGCCTGTTGTGACCAGGCTAGCTACATGATTACCTAGGTAGCCAACTTACTAAAGTCTTGAAACGAGATACAATTAATAGGCAATACCAGAGCGCAGCATTGTTGCCTGTGTTGGGGGCTTTGAGTTGTCCAGAATAGATCGGTATGAATGGCTGTGTAATAATGTATGCTGTAATGCCGTAAGGCTTACCTGTAAGTACCTACCTTTATCTTAACCATAGGTAGGTAGGTAGGTAGTTATCTAAAAGGTACCTATGTATTGTACCTCATGTATGGATGGAAGGCGGGCGTTGTAAATACCTTATATTACATAAGGTAGACATGCAGAACCTTGGACCTTCCATCCCACACGCACATACTTATTAAAGTATTGGTTTAACCTTATTAGTCACCTAAAGTTATTCAATTACCACCCACATATTGCAGTAACGTATGTATTAACCTGCCTCATCACTTTACATGTGATTGGCGTTGTCACTGTGGGCCACAAATGTGTTATCGATAAGTGAAGCTCAGACCGGCATTAACCTAGACTAATGTCGATTTAACGATTTAACAATTTAACAACCAAGAGACCAAAAAAGTACAATGACCGATCTCTACCTGAAGCGACATTCCGTTCAACGAAGTTATTCAAGCCAAATCCAATCACCCACCACGTTTCTACCCACTCGGCGATTTTCTATTATTGTTCAAGATATTTGTGCTATAATAGACCCGTAAATTCTACGCCGCCTTAAGTCTTGCGACCGTCGTGAATGCTGTTGCGACCTGATGCAGCAAACGTCCTCAGTGCCGTAGACGTACCGACTTCAGGTACATACCTCTAGGGTTCTAAGGGTTCTAGGTGGTCCCGTTCACTCCCGCCGTCTACGAACTGAATCAGCGCGCCGATAGTGTTGAAAAAATATCTTCCCAAGTCACAACAATATATCACCCGCCTCTAAGACTACGCGACACAAGTTCCGTCACTAGGTACTCTAAGAGGTTATTCAAGTAAACCGTGCTCATCTATTCTTCTGGCCCTCTAACTATGGTTTAAGAACATCGACTTGGAGATATAGATACCTCTATTCTTCCCCTGGGCGGCCTACCAATACCACCTATTCCCGCAAAGAAAAAAAAAACCCCCAAAAAAAACCTCCCCAAGAAAACTTCTGGTATCGTGGGATATTTCACATTCAGGTTATCTACCTAGGTATCTAGTATCTCAGCCTTAGAGACAATCTCGGCCTTCCAAAGATTCTCCATCTTCCAATACAATATAAATAAGAAACGGCGGACTAAAGAGCAGACGTCCCATCTGGTTGCAGACTCATCTCATACGGATTGAGTACCAGTATTAGTTGTGCGAGGAATTCCACATGCGGTATCATACATACCAGACGCGTCTTGCGACTACTACGTTTCTCTAGAGAAATTCCATCCTACCTTTAAGGTTGTCCTAGTAGATTATCATGGCTGATGACGCCGCTACATTATCAAAGTGGCTGGGGGGTTATTATATGGTGATTCTTAAGGAACCACTCGGCCGACGTATCCAAGGAATTCTCCTCGGTCTTGTTCCCCAGGTAAATCTTACTTTAGACCAAGGTAAGTTGTTCGATCATATCATCAAGAAGTGGCTCAAGTAGAAGCATAAGCTAACAGAAAGTAGCCGTGGCAGTAGATACGAACCAATTCTTCGGGCGAGTGGTAATCGACGCGAATAATGTCTACAATATCTCGGCAATCTCAAACCCTGCCGCCGCAACCGCAACCGCAACCGCAGAAACTACGCCCACGTCAACAACAGCGCCTCCCTCGGCCTTCCAAGATCCCGCAATTCTGAGTCTGACTCCCAAAACGAGCACAGCTGCTCGCCGTGACCCACGCTATCATACCCAACCGAATATTGCAGAGAAACGAGATCCCCCAGTCATACCTAATCCTGCCGACCGTTTGACATACTCTTCTCCCGATGAGGCGACTGACGCCCCTGCCACAACCGCACTAAGTACATCTACCGCAAGACTACGCATCTCTCCAACTCTTCATTCTAGGCGAAACACTGTGACCGAATACAAATCTCAATCAGCCCCCATTGTGCCCAACGAGTCATCCGACCCTCGGAGAGATAGTCGCCGGGGTACGCGAGGGAGAGGTCGACGTAGGAATAAAGCAGCCGAGAACAATGATTACCCGGCGCAGCAAACTAACCGGGGCGCGGGTTGGAGAGAAACGCCTATTCTTGAATCCACCAAGTCATTCCAGCCATTTGCGTCGCTCAAGAAGAGCCAGAAAAGTAAGGCAGAGGGACGCACCGAAAATGGGTGGGCATCAGAGGACGTTACAGATGTGCAAGAAGCCGGGGACTTTGATTTCGAAGGAGGCCTGGCCAAATTTGACAAGAGGAAAATATTCGACGAAATGAAAGAGCAGGATAAAATTGACGAAGCCGAACGACTGGTATCTCACAATCGCCTTCCTCGGCCAAAGCCTGGAACAGCTGGTGGTAAGAACTTGCATTATAGCGAGAATGTGTTAGATCTTCCTTCGTCGGCACCCAAGCCTAAGGAGGCTCCTGGCGATTATTGGAAGAGTGAAGCAGATGACGACCTTGCCAATGGGGGCGATCGTGCAAGTGTAGTAGAGGGTAGCGGCCGCAATTCTCGACTCCGTGGAGATTCTCGGCTATCCATGACCCGGCGATCGCAGTCTCGTAAGGCTAGCACCACAGCAAGTGTTGCTGGCTCGAGTCGAGTCAACTCAGGAGTAAGTTCATCCCTTCTATTATTATCCCTTTATGAACTTTGCTAACTGGCCTTTTCTATGCAGGGTACTTCAACACCCAGCGGGTTTTATACTGTAAATTTTAATCGCCGGATCGAGGCTATCGCACACCTCCCGATGCAAACACTTGAGAATGTGGCACGGCACGAATTTGGTTTTACTGAGGATCTCTTAGCCGAAAATGCAGGCCGCGGAATCACAGAAGTTGTGATGCGTGTTCTTGATGATCCCGCCATTAAACTCCGCGCAGCCGCAGTATCGCCGCCAAGCATGACCACCGTCGTCGTTCTCGCAGGTAACAATAAGTCTGGAATCCGTGCCTTGGCGGCTGCTCGCCACCTTCGAAACCATGGTATCAATGTGCTGGTATGTGTGGTTGGCATAGAACGCGAGCGCGAACTACTAGAAGACATCAGGAAACAAACTCGTCTCCTTCGCAACTTTGGCGGTATCATCTTCACTAAATCGGAGCTTTTTGAGCATGTCAGCCAAGCTAGCAACACCTTGGAGACGGCTTCCCAAGGCTTCGTTACTTTAATCATCGATGCGCTCCTAGGACTGACAACGCCGTTTGAAGAGCTCCGGAAGTCAGACCAGGCTACTACGTATGAACTTATGGAATGGTCAAACAGAAATGAAGCTTTTGTTATGGCAATCGATTTGCCAAGCGGCATCGAGCCCCAAACCGGTCGCGTCAATGTCATCGACGGAGCGAAGCTCTACGTCCATCCTCGTTACGTAGTTGCCCTCGGCGCACCGAAAGTCGGTCTATTAAAAGCACTAGAATCAGGCGACGACCGAGACATCGGTATGGTAGGAGAATGGAAGCTATTTTTAGCTGATATCGGGCTTGGGCCAGTCATTTGGCGCAAGGTGGCGACCAAGATTCGCCGCGGTATCGATTTTGACGATAAATGGGTCCTAGAGCTACGATACCAGCCTGAAGGAGAGATCGACTAGGTTAGGTAGCTGTTCTCCCCACTCAACTTAACTCGGAGGCTGGGTTGCATAGGGAACAACTGGTTACTTCGGAATGAGCATATATCCATCCACCTTTGCGCAACTCACCATCGAGCAAGATGTGTAGTTTATTCCTGGGGCGGGGCTTTCTTTTCTAGTCTATAAGGCTACGGCGTAAGGCGAAGGCGAAGGCGAAGGCGAAGGCGAAGGCGAAGGCGAAGGCGAAGGTGAAGTTACAGTCCATGGCCGTATGATAAAGAAAAAGGTAGCGGATTCGAGGTTAGACGGCAGCGCGGAGTGAGCAGCATGTTACTACGCCCGAGCATACTCTCGAGTATACTCGAGGCTTTTGCATTTTAGACGGCGTTGGTCCGGTCTACATGCCTTCTTATAGGAGAGCACTTGAAAGAGTGATAGCGTATTATACGGGAGAAGTTACCCGACTATACGCACACTGTTATTAGCCTGGTCCTAGTATAGAGCTAGCGAAGTTACAGCACCCATCTGCGTCGAGCGAGATGGCATTGAATAAAGAATTTACTTGCAGCGTCGCTTCAGGTGTGCATTTATGTCTAATAGCGAGGTTGGTAGTTAGGTATGTCTCTATACGGGTCTTTATCTTGAGTGTCAAATTCGTTTAGGAGGTAAAGGATTTATACAGGTACGTATATCCTGTCTATCTTACACGGGAATGGGGTATGCCAAGGTTCACCTCCGTTGGCATTCGGATTTTTTATGTCCAACAACCTCCTATGATTCGTCAAAGGATGTATTCTCTCAGTTGCCAATCTACGGTTAGCAATAACCACGGCGGCCGACACGAACGTTATATTTCTATTTTGGGTAATGAAATCAAAAGTATGTACATACGTATCTCGCATGATAACCTCTGCGGGAGCTTCGACTTCTCCGACCTTATTCGGGATTGGGAGGATCTATCATCCCACCAACACGGAGCTTGATTGATATCCCTGCTAGCTTCGGGGTCTGAGCTCTACAGTATCCAATGGAAGACAAGAATTTACTCAGCAAAACTGCATTTGACAGGGGCCGGCTTAGCAGCTTTGCAGCTTTGCAGCTTTGGCTGTCTTGTCACGTCCAATGGTGTCACGGCATGGCATGTTCCTCCCCTCGTACGAGGAAGCTTCCGGACCAATGTTTAACGCTCGATTTTGCATTGGTGCCAGCGAGGCTTGCGTAGGTTTTCCTGTTGCAGCGGCCGCAGTCGTCGTATGTGTGTACATGTGTGTTCTCCGTAGCACCCACACGAGGTAGATATAAGCAGGCTTACTGACCACGACATCCTCGAGCTTGGCTTGTACTTCTTTTTCAAGATGGAACCTCCGGCCAAGTATCAACCGCGCCGAAGCATCCTCGATAAGCCTATACTCATTGCTATTCCCATACTAATCGGACTATTTCTTACTCGGTCTCCTTTCTTCATGTCTGCTCCGGCGTTGGATCCCGCTGCGACAGGCAGTGTGGTTTGGGCTGATGCTCCTATCAAATTGGTGACGACTCCTCAATATGAGACGAAAAAGGTATTGTCGCTCCTCTCGATTTCCCACCTTCTTTTTTTCTGCGCAGCATATAACAAAACCACACCAACTCAACATGTAAACCAACTAACAACAACCCTCCTCTATAGACCGATATATTCACCACCGGTGCCACACACATGGCCCTCCTCCACAACGCCATTCTTCGCGGCTACAACTCGATATACCAACAAGCCCCGCACGTCAAGCCCGGCGACAAAGCCGACTTCATCGGGTACGCACTGACGTGGCATAAATTCGTGACCTCGCACCACGACGACGAAGAAGCAACTCTATTCCCCAAGGTCGAAGCCGTACTCAACGACAACACCATCTGGGCCGAGACACACAAGGAGCACGAAGCATTCCTAGGCGGCCTCGCCCAAGTCGAGCAGTACCTCCGCGGCGTCGAGCCCAAGCCCTCGACATTCGACGGCGCCGAACTCGTCACCATCCTAGAGTCCTTCCGGGAACCCTTCGAAGCGCACTTCCACAGCGAAATCGCCACCATAGCCGCGCTATCAGACCACGCGAACGCGCCGGCGCCAGGGTCCGCGGCAGCGGAAGACGCCGCTGCGACGTTCAAGAGCTGGGGCAAGACGACGGTGACGAAGGCCGGGACGTTGGACGTGGTGCCGTTTTTCCTGCTGAACCTAGACGGCACGGCGGAGGACGGCGCTTGGGCGAATTGGCCGCCGATCCCGGCCCCGATTAAATGGGGCCTGGTGAATATCGCCGGCGCGTGGCATGGGCGCTGGTGGAAGTTTAGCTCCTGCGCGGGGGGGAAGCCGAGGAAGTTGTATGCGCTGCCATAAGTGGATAGCGGGAGTTGCGAGAAGGGGGTTGTAAAGGGGGAATAGGATGGATGAGGCGAGAAGTTGCCGAGATGAGGTTAAGTTGGTGTTGGACCCAAGGGAGGAGAGTTATGATACCCAGGTTGCTTGGAGTCAGATGTTGAAGTATACCAAATAGTACTACGGTAATGACATTGCGAAGAAGAATGTATAGTTCCTTTCGTACGACGGGTATTTACCCTAATATACTATGCCACGCTATATCAACCCATCTCTTGGCTTTACTAAACTTGCGTACCGAGTAATGAATACCTACATAACCTACCTAACCTTCACCAATTTTGTAGACCTTCTTAGGTAGGTAAAAGGGGCCTTAGGTATCTAGGTAGGTAGGCGGGTTTATATGAATGAATCATTGAAAATGGAGGCATTCATCCATTCTAGCCTCTTGGAATAGTTGAAGAGAACGTATTTTAGCCTTAAAATGATTTCTCAATTGTGTTATGTACTAGAAGACTTCGACTCTAACGTACATGCGAAGGAGATTGAAAATTTAACGAGAGCCCGCCAATTTCCAGTGTAGGTACTCTTATCTCCTCCAGAGTAGCCCCCCCCCCCCCTATATTTACGACATGTCTGCCCACCTACTTCACTTAGGCCTTCTTCCTTAGGACGAAGATCTCACCCTGGGCCTGGTTGTCGGAGCTGACAAAGAGTCGCTCACCAGCTTGGTCCCAGCTGAGACCGGCGAGACGCCAGCAGGAACTCATGGTTAGCGAGGGAGAGTTGCAGCTTCCAGGGTCCTGGGCGCCGATGATGTTCTTGTAGCCGTTCTTGCTGTCGGCAGCGGCCACGGGCTCGTACGAGCCGTCTTCGTTCTTCTTGAAGGGGACCTCGGCAACAAAGTATCCTTGGGCGGGCTGTCGGTCCCAGCTGCCGTGGAATGTGATGTACAAGTTCTCGCCCTTGGGGTCAAAGGCGTTGGTGATGGGTGCCATGTGTGCAGGGAAAGATAGACGCGGCGGGTTAGACTTGCCCTCGCACGAGGCGTCGTTGAAGGTCGAGTTAGGAGATACGACGAATTGCGAGCCAGTCTTAAGGGCGGTGTTATCCTTGAAGTTGGATGGCTCCCACACGGTAAAGCAGGTCGGGTAACCGAACCAGGTGTTCTCGAGAGGTGCAGCAGGGTCTCCGACTAAATGATGATGACATTAGAATGTACTCTTGAAACCTGGTAGCAGAATTTTTGAGACTTACGGTAGTTAAGCTCCTCGGCGGGGTTGTCAATGTGGATATCCGTCGCCTGGCCGTTAACCGTCCTCCTGAAGTCGTCACCACTATTTTCAGCACCCCACACATGGCCGTTGGGGTCGAAGGCAAGGGCGACCTCGTTACGTAGGCCGTGGGCCAGCACGGTACCTTGGCTGTTGAATTGGTAGCCATTAGCTGGTGCCTTGCTCATATCAAAGACTTTAACAATGGCACGGCCAACGTTCGGGTCGATGGTTGGGTTGTCCCAGTTCGAAGCAGCACCGACAGAGACGATGATCAGGTTAGGGTTCTTGGGGGAGACGAGGGTGGTTCTGGTCGAGTGAATACCCTGGCCAATGCCGCTAACAACGGTCTTCTGGTTTGTAAGCGTCAAGGCGGCGGCATCGTACGTCCACGACCAAGCGGTGGTCTGGGAACTGGCGTAGAGGGTCTTGCCATCGGGTGTCAAGCTGAGACCATGGTTGAGACCCGAGTTCTGGAAGAGGGTCTTTGTGCTGTTGATACAACCATCCGGGCCAAAAGTGTGGGCTGAAATACCAGAGGTGGCTTGCAAAACCAACATGTGACCGAGAGAGTCAAAGATGATAGTTCGGGGTTGACGAAGACCGCTAGCGATCTTGGTCACTTCCCAGCCAGAATCAACGGTGTAAGCATATCGGGGAGCAGCAACGCCAGAACAGCTGGTTGGGAAGGGGAATGTCGGGGGATCCTGAGACAAAGCTGGCGTATCTAGCATTAGCATAGTCCTTTCTTATGACTACGGCGGGTGGCGGAGGCTACTCACCCTGGCCCGCTAGGGCGGCCACAACCGAAACTGTCGTAAATAAACGCATGTTGATACCCGATCTATGACAAGTGCGGAACTAAGTAGGTAGCTAACCTCAGTCACCTGATGGAACGCAAAGTGCTTTGAAAGAGCCAAGACAGAGGATGTGTCGTGTTATATAGCAGCAGATCTACAGCTTCCCCCCCCGAGCCCACTCCTAATGATGCAACGCCATGCTCCATAGGAAGGCCATCTTGAATGCGGAGAGTCCACTAACCGGGGCTCTTAACGCTTTCAAGTAATTAAAAGGCAGGTATTTCGAGATGACCGACCAAGGGGAGCCGAGGGTTGATTGGACAGGCTGTTAACAGGTCGACCTCTTTTAGGCAATGGGGGTCAAAATTTCCTTATATAGCAGACATCACACCATGTCGGTCTAAGCTATAGACCGTGTAATAATGGCAATGACAAAACAAGGTGTTGTTGTTTTCGGCCTGCGGAGGCAGATCCTTTTATTGATGTAATTAGGCGGAAAGACAAAATGCAACTCCACACGATCGAGTCTCGCCTAGGGTCCCCGCAAGCACTCGCCTCTCGCCGGCAGATGTAGAGGATGCCCCAGCAGTGTATCAAATAACCGGGACACTAGAACAGACAAGCCTAAACGTCTCTATCAAATAGGTAACCCGTCAGGAACGAGCGGCATAAAATACCAAGACCGTGTCGTAAGCTTGGGCGATGTATTCTCGAGGACAAGATATTTTTAACATGTGGTGACCTCATTACACCCCTTCAGGGCAGCTCCTTAGTAGACGCTCGTGGCGGCGGATAAGGCTGCGTGAGGAGCGGCAGTTAATATGGGGAGAATCAACCTGTGAGTATTTTAGATCTAATGATAGGCATTATCGCGGAGCACGTTGCGGTGTTGCATGGTTCTTGGGGTCTATCACGCGCGGGAACATCCAGGAGTTGGTCAACATAAGACGCCGTTAGTCCCGACGATATCTCCAACCTGCTGGAATAACATGCAATACTTCGTCGCATATAAAACCAATCTAGATATCTCGCACGAAACCGTTGGGTCAGGCTCGTCGTTAAGCGGGCCAATGTAGAAAACCCCGTCCGACAGTTGTATCGAGTTCGAAGATGGTAGTTCGATTGGAGCAACTGTAAGCTCTGATTACGTGCGATGTAAAAAGATCCCCGCGTAGTTCCATGCCGCTACGATGAGGCGAACGAATCGCCTATGGATGCGTATCAAAGGGAACCCTACCCAAAAGTAATTGATAAATAAACGCAAACGATACCGGCCGATTGTCAATGTTCTGGAACATTTGAATTCTGGAGAACTTCTGGGGAATCTCCAAAATTTATGGTCCACCTTAAAAATCTATTTTTACCTAGGTTAGAGGTACAAATGGTGCAAGTCTAACGCCATCGTTTGAGCCACTTTGTCAAGCCCCAGCTCCCCGGAAAAAAGATGATCATTATGAGTGGATCACGATAACAATCTTCAGCCAGTCAAATACATAGTATCAATTCTTCTCAGCCTCTAAAAGATAATAAGTACCTGTCGCACAGTGCGTAGTATTCGCCACATCAAGTCGTAATTGGTTATTTTGCCCCTGACCTAAGCCTAAATCTAGGCATAATTTCGCTGTTGACCTGTCAAATATAGCTTAATTGTTAAGGTTAGCAGGGTCTTAAAAAAGTCCTAGGTTTCTTTTTTTCTTACTGTATTCCTTGTACCTTTACATCTCATCTCGTTAATCCTATTCCAAATTTTTGATCTTGTATCCATTTATTTCGTATCTGGTCTCTAATTCCAACTTCTGTCAAAAACCCCCTTTTTTTCAACTTTGTCGCCCCTTGGCAACCTTTCGCGCCTTTGTGAATTGCCGCCGTTCAACTTTATCGACGGCACCAATGCAGTCGTCTTCAATCTTCTAGATTGATACGATAAAGTTCGACTCCGTTGATCGGTTGAACGACATCAAAAGGGGGTAGCGTGTCTGACGCGTATGCGTATTGACCGTCTATCTACCCATCTACAACCAACCTATCTACCTATTCAGAGGTATTTCATCAATACTTTCGCCGCGATCAATCTTTTCGAAGGGTATCTTTCCCTTGCCGCTCGCTTCTCTGCGCATTTCAACACGAATACACGGGTAGACGGCGGAAAACGGGATCTTTTTGTATGATTGAATAAAGCATCCTCCATTACGATAACGACGATTTAATCAACGACTTACCTATTATACGAAAAAGGAAGGGGGACAATTACGATACCGCCTTAGCTTTTCATTGAGATACACATATCCAACCACCGTCTGCGAGGGCGTCGCCAAGCTCCATTATGGATCTGCTTCGGCGCGCTTACAGGCGTGTGCCTGCAGCTATGAGTACACCTCAACTCCCTACCGCGGGCGAGAAGAGGCCTCAGCTCAACAGGTTAACATCGCGACTTGCTTTTTTCAGAAGGCCCCTCAGATTAAAAGGCAACTCTAGCATATCCGTGCCGCTAGGCGTGGTTGTTTTGTTTCCATGCATTGTTGTTGTCCTTATCCTCGTATTATTTGTCCGGCATCCTAGTTCTCCCGGGAGAATATTAATGCCTGCTGGTGCACCCCCAGCGATTCGGTACGTTGCTTGGCTAGGTTTAATGTGTATTTTTGCTAATGCTTGCATTTTCAAATAGAAAAATCAGCGAAGAACACGATAAGGTATTTGTCACGGGCTGCCTCGAACCTGATACAACTACAGAGCGAGTGAATGGCGCGTTCGTCGTACTCGCCCGAAACAAGGAACTCGAGGGTGTCATTCAATCAATCAAGTCTATTGAGCGCCACTTCAACAGGTGGTATCATTACCCCTACGTCTTCCTGAACGACGGGGACTTCAACCAGACCTTCAAGGATATTGTTCGCAACTACACTTCTGCCCCTGTCGAATTTGGCAAGGTTGGCCCCGAGATGTGGGGATACCCCGACTGGATAGACCCGAAAGTTGCGAAGGAGGGTATTGCTAAACAGGGAGATGCCGCTGTGATGTACGGTGGTCTAGAGAGTTACCATGCAATGTGCCGATTCTACTCTGGGTAAGCAAGTCGAAATCGTAACAAAATCTAGACCTATTCAAGCTAACACAGCACAGATTTTTCTATGACCACCCTCTCCTTGCCAAATATGAATGGTACTGGCGTCTGGAGCCCGAGATCAAGTACTTCTGTGATATTACTTAGTACGTTCTGTCCAGTATTGGATATTTTGTTCACTTACTAATATCAATGCGTAGTGACCCGTTCCGTAAGATGATCGAGTACAACAAGACCTACGGCTTCACTATCGCCGTTAAAGAGCTTCGCGAGACTGTCCCTAACATTTTCCGATATGCTTCTGCTTACAAGCGTCTGAATAACATTACGTCCCAAGGTCTTTGGGAGATGTTCGTCGAACCCAAGCCTGAGAAGCCACCAGCTCCTGAGGATGATCCCAACTACAAGCCGCCACTACCCGAAGAAATCCTACGAAGCGACCCCGGACGAATGAACCTACCCGAGATTGATCCCGAGGCTATGGAGGGCGAGAGCTATAACATGTGTCATTTCTGGTCGAATTTCGAAATCGCGAAGCTCAGCTGGTTCCGAAGCAAGGAGTACAAGGCCTTCTTCGAGATGATGGATCGTAGTGGTGGTTTCTGGATGGAACGAGTAAGTTGTCATAATCATTCTGAGTTTAGTTCAGCTTTGCTAATAATATGCTAGTGGGGTGATGCTCCTATTCATTCCCTTGCCGCCGGTATCCTCCTGGCACCTCGTGACATCCACTATTTCCGAGACTTTGGCTACCGACACACTACCATTCAACATTGCCCAGCTAATGCTCCTGCGCGTCAGCTTCCTCGTGAGCCTTACCTTGAGAAGACTACTCAAGATGAGAGAAAACGAGTTGAAGAAGACGAATACTGGGACCAATGGGACCCAGAGAAGGAGAACGGTGTCGGTTGCCGTTGCCGCTGCGATACTGACATTGTGGATGTTGAGGGCAAAGAGGGTTCATGCCTGGCTGAGTGGGTTGATGTTGCTGGTGGATGGGCTAGCCCGTAGTGGAAGTTTGTCAGTTCCAAATATTTTGGCAATTCCTATCAATTACTACGGTTGGATACCAGGTATCTAGCGACCTTTTCCCAGGGCACTGGCCAGCACAAAAAATTAACGACGGAACGACAACTGTATTTGGTCTGAATGTGCTCTTCATCGCTTTTTACCCGTGGAGGGAGGGGATGCTTAGAAATGATGGGTTTCGGATAATGGCGCAGCGAAGGCTGATAGGAGTGTAGCATATTAACGTATTTGGGGGATATATCGTCCCCAACTTGTACGGCTTGGTGGTTTTGCCATAGAAAAAGAGGGCGTCACGAACCTAGAGGCGGTTTGATAGGTTACTTGTCGGTTACCGCCTAGGTCAAGGGTGGCGAACATCATAATTCTGCATGTAGAGGAGCTGCACCCTCGTGGTTCAGCTGGGTTGGCATACCATATTGGGCCTGACATCAATCGTACATAATATTCGTGTTTGCACAGCGATCTGATTATTTCTTGGAACTATCCTTTGATATGAGCCTAGTTGTAGATATCCTACCCAAGGTAGCTGTGCCAATTATTAGTCCGTCCCCGTACAGATCCTAGTTTAGATATCTATCAACCTTAAGGTTGAGCTCAGAAGCGCATGCCCACGTCCCAATCTCATGTCCACTGGGACCTAACTACGAGGTTATTTGTACGTAACCCACAGGTAATCTAGGTTATAAATACCGTTCGTCTACGTGGCATGACACCTTGGGGTGACTATATTGCAAAAATAGGTATTCCAGGAGTTATGATAGAAATGATCTAGCATACTAGAGGTATTCTGAGCTAGACGCAGGGGAAGTTGTGTCCTCTAAACAAATATATATACTTCAAGTATCAGCAGATTACTCTTGATCTATTCATTTAAAAATCCAACCATCCGACGCATATCCCGAACGAGAACTTTCTGTCTGCTAAATCACTCTAGGTTATTTACTCAAGATGTGATAGCATGTGATAGCTAACTTCTATTCATCTCTCAGGATATCATAGGTTTATGGTGAGCTGCTGGAATGTCGAAGACGTTTCTGTCGGAAAGACAAAATAAGGACCTGCGGATTACCGAACGACGTTGTTAATAAGCTATAGTATAAGTACTTGGACTCAAGCATCGCTCCTCATATATATAATACTTTGTTAGATCTATAGCAAGCGGTATACTAGGTACAGCCCCTGAGAATATGGGAACGTTGATAGATATGACAAGAAAGGGGATCTGGAGAACCTCGATCTCGAAGACAGGTGAAATGGTACCTGTAAAGACTTGTCAAGGAACTCAATCTTTACAAAGGGCGATACCTGGATATGGGTCATATTTGTAAAATTGATCATGGCGACCAGAATTATTTGCTGCGTTTTCAAATGCATACCTATCGAATCGTATCCGCTAGGCAATAGGTATCCTATATAATACTGCCCAATAAAGATTGACATGATTGTTTGGTTATACACACATCCCTATAAATCGAAGATATAGACCCCCGAGATCACATTTTCCAAGATTAGTGTCTATAAAATGGGGTGGGTTGTGCAATATGCAATATCTTTCACACGGGTTGCTCGAGTTTAGAGACTATCGAATGGAATCATATCATATCATCTAGCCCCCAGAAACAGCAAGCCCCATTTATGTCTTATTTCTTCAGAACTCCAATGGGACACTTGACGGGGAGGTATTACATATATTTGGGATTATATACGAGCTGGCTAGCTGCCCCAGACTTCTCAAGTGGAAATTGGTTGTAAACCCCAGTTTATACTCGATGTGTACCAATAGTACGGTTTTCGTCAGCGTCGTATTGATCTTGCGGTAAGATCTCAATAAGTCCACGCTTAGTAACGAATATATCTCTCGGAATTCTGGTAGCTTGGTAGGTTGACACCTCTAGCCAGCATAGCATAATTTTCCGAGTTCTCCCACGTGTATTCCGCGTATCCTACTGATGGGTAAAAATCCTGCAGGACTTGCTGCGGTGTGTCTAGGCATAATATCTATCTGCCTAATGGGTTTGGATACCAAGCTTGGCGAAAAAGGACAACGCGATTAGATACTCAAAGTCGCCATCTGCCAATAGCGGATGGAATATGTATACGTTGCCCCTTAATGGCTATATGTAGGGCTAGAACCATTGCAGGTGATACGAAGAACTGTGGCAAGACGAAGATAAGTAACAGGACGGAAGACGAATGAAAAAAATCGCAGAAGGCTCGAAAAAAACTACGGCATCGTGATAATGCTTGCAAGGCTCGCATCACCTAACATTCCGCTCCCGGGGTCTTCCTCACTGCTTCCGATGCATAAATATACCCACTAACTGTGAACCTTACTACGATGGTAGGTTGGGAGCAAAGGCGGAGGAGCCTGTTGCGCTGCGTAGGCTAACGAAACCAGATGTCGGTGAATGGAAACTCGTCTCGACCGCCTGAGTGGGCGCCTCACATGCCTAACAATCGGCATACCATGTACACTTAGGCGACGTAAGATGGTGAACTGATATCTATCGCCTCCGTTGCCAATGGAATGGCAAGGTAGTATTGTGGGAATTTGCGATGCAAGCCGGGATCAAGGAAGCTGACACATGTGCAATCAACGAGTCGGCAACGTCATTGGGAAAAAGGGGGCATGATGGTGCCAACATGATAGTGAAAGGAGACGAAGTGCTGAGTGATCGCTAGACTAATGAGAGGGCGGCCAAGCATACGTCGGGTCGGTAAGATACAGCATCCTACTATGCAGGCTACTTCGAACACGATGCAGGGAAGCGACAAGCATCTCAGACCATCTGAGTAGGACTTTGGTGAGTGATGCTACGAGGATGCAAAAACAAATTGGGGGAAAGGGAGGAATGGATGTAGACATTGCCGGATTTGATTCCCTTGCTGTATATGGGTTTCAATTTAGGGGAAAAGGAAAGGGGTATTGAAAAGGCAAAAGTGGTACATGATGATAAAAAAAAAAATAAAAAAAAAAAAATAAAAAAAAGCTATTGCTACCCGTCGTGTAGGTAGGGAGAGACATTAGGGAGACATGAACTTCGGTGTGCTAAGGCTACGACTGATCAAGACGATTAATGATTAATACAGATTGGAAGGGAATATTATTTGTCCAAAAAGGGGCTGTGATGACCTTTTTGCTGCCACTTTGAATGACACGGGATTTGATATCACAGGGAACAATTGAAGAAGCTCGAGACGCTTTGGGTCGTGTTCGGGTAGTAGGCGACACTTAATTCAGGTCGCGGAACCATCCAGACTCTACACGGTAGTGTCGACGCCATCATTCGCGCCCGTCTCCCCATAAACCTTACCCGTCGTATCCGGGCGACGAGATGCCACGGGATAATTTGGTCCGTAACCCATGGCTAGCACGGCAAGCAGTACATATTGTGCTGAGCTGAGAATGATGACGAAGGGTTCTCCGGTGTTGGGAAAAACTGGAACATGATCTAAAAAGATCAAAGGGCTAAAGTGCTAATGCTAAGCGTTTAAAGGGAAGGGGTGGAGGGGAAAAGAAAACGTTTCGTGATCCGTTCATCAGACATTTTTTACGACCAGTCCGGGCTGGGCGGTTCGGGGACACCAAATGGGAAAGATAGTCAGTGACAATGTGAGCTTGCTCGGGAGCGCCACTACTGTATGTAGTGTAGCACCTACGTATGTACGGGCAGGCATCGATTCCTCCCACCAGGAAGGAAAAGGCTATTGTTTCGTTACCATCTTAGAGGCGTGTCTGAGAAAGGGGTCAAAGAGATAAAAAGGCGACGCCAAACTATCGCGTACCGGGGAGCATAAGACCACAAGGCGAAGCTTGATTCCAGAGGAGCCGGTTCTGCGCCGTGTTAATAGCAAAATTATATCACATCATACGCAGGGCGATGATTAGTGGCTTCGATTTCCGTTCAGGGTTTAAAGAAAAAAGCCGCCGGGCGGGGCTCCAAAGTACCCAGCGTGCGTATGTCTTAAGTTCTAGATGATGTTCTCGTGCGCAGTCGTTACCATGCAAACCATGTAGACCAAGTTAGGTATGGAGCATCATGGATGCTTCGAATGCGGCAGGTCAACGCAATTCTCCATCCCTAAGCCTAGGATAGCATTCTCATGTATGTATTGTACCATAGTAGTTATACATAGTAGTTATACATTAACAGATAGGTCGGTCAATATGTCTGGGACCGGGGATCCAGGCTAGGCTGAAAAGACCTACGACTCCCAAGATACGTCGCCGTCGGAGCTAGAGTATGAAGATCGAAAGGGGCAAGCTGTGCCCGTCTTGCCTGTTGGAAATGAACCAACGAATGATGTGCGGTTCGGAAACGAGGTTATGCAGGGAAGACGTCCAAGGCCGTCGTTCGATTGCACACTAATATAATAAGTCATTTGACACGACACAGAGCCTTGATACGAAACTTTGCGCGTAGAGAATGGAGTATTCTACTAAAAAAAAATTAAAAAATAAAAATAAAAAAATAAAAAAAATCTTTCTGCACCAGTGGAGGAGTTCCTAGGTTAGGTATTCCGAGAGAAAGATCCTCCCTGCACGAGATAATGATTAGAAGAGAGACGAGACGTAACAACCTATTCCATAAAATACTGGCTGTTAAACGGGTTTGGAAGTAGTGTAGGTAGGGGTCTACCAATTACGAACCTGGCAAGCTATCGTACCCTCTGATTTATTAGATACACGCCCCTGGCAACCTGCCGTAGTGAGAAAATAGGCTCTATAAAAAACGATGATATTGTGAGCTTGCCGTTTTGTTGTCGCGCATAGCATACAACTCATGTGCATAGCTTGTTCGATTTTGATCTACGATCCACAAAGCCACAAGACCGCCTGCTAATAATACTAACTAAATATTTGTCTACACTCTACATGATGTGTGATGCGTGTTAGTGGCCACGACAGGAAAACGTAGTAGCGGTGGATTCTGCGGTGGTAAAATTATTGTGATCACAGGAGTTGTGTATCACCCGGCGTTGCGGAGCAGTCAACCAAAATTTGTCTTTAGGTATGGATCAGGTTGAGTCAAGAAACAGTACTATGTTGCCGAGAATGTCATCATGGAAATATGCCCACGGCCTTTTGGAATTTGGCACGGAGCGCTTGGTAAGACCAATCTGGCTTCTACGAATTAGCACCGAGCGAATAAAATAATAAAAAATAATAAAAATTTGGTGTGATATGGCGGGTTGAGTGTTCTCGTCCAGCGGTTAAGATCTGCGCTAGCCGGCTCTTCTGGATGTGGCTGCTGACTCGAATGGAGTTTCAAAGACTTCATTATACAGTCCGGAACGGGCGATGAGGTCCGCTGCAGGCATGTTTGTCTTTTACTAGACAATACTAAGTCGGTCTAGCGAGATACAATTTACGTGATCTCGTGCCAAAGCTGGCTATACGTAGACGCCGGCTGGACGGCGGTGGAAAAAAATAATAATGATAATAACCTCATACGTAGTGGCCACCGAGCGCCGACATACCACACACCTACACAAATACGTAGAAGTATGTGCGTGTAGTTAGTGTATGTACATAGTAGATAATAGATAGATGCAGTCCAGATCTACGAAAGAATCTCCACGAGTCGAATGAGAACTATCCTTTAGCCAATGGGAACCCGGCGGCTTGGACTTGATGCTATTAGCAACAACAGGGTTCCCGGTTACAATGTGCATTGCTAAAATCGCTGGAGTGGCATGTGGTGCACCACAAAATGCCTCCTTGCGCTTATAGTGATTCCTTAGATGGAATGCTATTGTGACCACGAATTGGTTGCGTTTCATTTGACTAAAGACGTGATGGGCACTGCTAATACCTGAGCGAATCCTTTGAGGGTCGGGCTTCCGGGAAAAGATTACTGACTACCTACATTATTAGCACAGCTAGGACTTAACCTAGCGAGACGTAAACTAACGCCGTGACCTGTTATGTTAGATCACTTAGGTTGGGGGGGGCCTTTGATGCTTGTTGTGGGTAGGGTATCGTATCTCGGTATTTTGGTATTCCTTATTTACAGTACCTACTTCGTACACCATCTGTAGGCTTACTTGTACATACATTCAGTGCATGGCTTCGTCGAGCTTGGGCCTTATGCGACCAGCTGAAGTCGATGGGGGTTAGAATGTCCTATTCTCGTCAATAAGCCTTGCCTGGTATCAAACTTGTATTGCTTCGCAAATAACTATCTTAGACTTAGGTAGTAATGAAACTGCCCGGCTTGTCAGCGTGATAAGCACGGCTAAATATCCGAATACAAGTCTTAAAGCGCGCGCCCTTGCTCCTCATATTGAAATATTAGAGATTAACCTAACCTAGAGATCATACTTGCTGGGCTGTTAAAAGGGTTGTCCAATCAGAAAGCTCTAACGCTACCGGCACAGTACTATTCTGAGCTGCCTACCTAATGATACTAATATGGGACCTGCGTGTTCCTCGGATGCTAATGGTGGCGGTGACACGGGCATACATACGTAGAAGGTATATCAAGCCACACCGTCCAGGAATTATCGAAATCCATTAGTGACGAATGGTGCTATGGTGCTAATAGGCATGTATCCGCTTCGCTTGCGACCATGGTTGGGGGATTAAATCACTTACTATTAAGTTCTTAGGAGTTGCCGTCTTAGATGGGCCAGACCTTCGGGTATTGATGTCTTAGCGACGCTTGTGCCATGATAGCGTTGCTTGATGATGTTGGCTCGGACATGGTGGCGCATCCAGGGAATAAACGAGCTCCAAATTGTTCCTGTGCGATCCACTTAGGAGAACTGATCTTGCCCCTTTGGTACCGATATGGATTCTCGAATGTAGGTCTTAGAGCCGTGTCGGCGTGAGGGCACCCGGCGAGGGTCGCCGATGGAGACCGACCGCTAAAACCGGCAGCTCGCCGTAGTGGCAGAGTGGTCAGGACTAGCATCCTAGGGAACAATGCGGCATTATACTGGTCCAATGGAGGAAATGCGGTCAGAAGGGGTGGAAGGCTATTGGAAGAAGTAATAGATAGTAAATGGATACATCCGTAATGAGGGGGCCACTGCCATTATTATCCAGGTTGCCTGGAAGCGTACCTAATGTGCGGACAAACAGAATAGCGTGAGGAAGATTGAATAGGCAGGATAGGTACCTCCTAAGACTCTCGGCGCGGGCGATTCCATCCCTGCACTCACGGTCTTTTTTTCTATGTATGGCGATGATAAGCACACTCCTTGAACCATGGCGTAGGGACTTGTAGCGCGGGACGAAACCAGCGGAAACAAGGGTTGTCCTGGTGGTTATACATGTCTACAACGATATGTCGTACTCGCTTTGTGCACGTGTGAGAGATGAGCTTTGGAGCAGAGTAGCTGTTGGAGGCCAGGTCGCAGTAACATCTATCCGTGAACCCTCATCACGGATAAGAGAGAGGAGAACCAGACTCCGGCCGTGCATACCAAAACACCGATGATCATCAACTGAAGCTGGAAACATATCAACCTCACCGCAGGAAGTTGATATGCACGCTATCTACTACATATCATGCTGGGATCGGGGTCTATTTCAATACACGTGAGAGTTGTGGGTGCCCCGGAGAAAATCCCCTTGTCGAATCAAGATGAGAAGATGGGGAGACGGGGGTGTCCGAACACAAACCGAAATTTAGATTCGACAAAAATAACCTTCTCTTTTACAGAAGAAGCGCCGACCGGCTAGGCGGCCTTTGGTAGGAGTAATACATACCAAACCATACCATACCATACCATGATAATCCACTATATAGGCCGATTTAGCTTATTGAAAAAAAAATAAAAAAATAGGATAGTGATGTTGGTGAGGACGATGAGGAGAATGAATTAATGGCATGTCGATCTGACGATTTGTTCCGAGGCTGATGGTGCAGGTAGGTTATCGAAGTGCTAACATGATATAGCACTTTGTTCGCGATCTACGTAACGTAATGAACCTTCATTCCGGCGTGATTGACGATATTTGCATAGGCAAATGCTAGAAGTCGGGGTCGTCTGTCATCTGGCTGTTTGTCTGGAACAGGCAGCGGATGTATTGGAAACACCTTAAGGCAGCAGTAGCAGGCTGGACTGTGTCGTAGAGAAGCGTCTCGGTGATGATTGGTCTCTCGTGTGCTATGTAGTCGTCTAGGTACGTGCCTACATGCGTATACTGCACGCACAACACCTTAGCGTTGTCCCTTGCCGTGTTCTTTCCCATGCTGCGATGGGCTGATGATATTCATCGATCATGGTGCACGCAACTCGCGATGGGTTCTTAGGGCGGGCCACCCAAGAAGATAAGTCAGGGCGGTCGGCCGGGGATGCAAGCATACATCTCTCCTGTTCGGATTGGGAATCAATTAAACTGCAATGCTCCCCTGATGAAATCCTGACACCGAGACATCGCATGCAGGCTCTTCTCGAGTCATTTACTCCTCTAAATGGATTCGAGATGGCTGCTTGGCCTTGATACATACATACGTACATACCTACCTGGCTACCTACATACATGTACAAAGCAGTGTAGACTCATTCATATCGTGATGTGGGTATTTACTGACGACGATCCAATAAGGATATCGATGAAATTCGAACAAAGGAGGCTGGTCCCTTGGCAGGAAAAAAAAGGTATTAATGATACGTACCTAACCTGTCTTGTCAACAGGGGTATGTATTGCTATTATCGAGTATCTGGCCTTTCATCTACGGATCTACTATGTATAGTTACAAGTTCTATCTGGACAGTAATAAACCGTTAGGTTGGTTAGTTAGACATACCTAATATCTACATTAATTACGGGCAACTCCGGCTGGTCTGTGTGCTGCGATGTGATATACGGCAATACCTATGCGTAGGTAGGTAGGTAGTGTAAGATTTCATCGTGACGAAAAAGGACGGTGGAAAGAAATGCATCATCTACCACATCATCGACTTACATACTTGCATGCGTATTAGCAGTATGCAGCATTTGAATATTATACCTACCTACTATATAACCTATTATGTAGGCAACCTTTGTAAAAAAGACGAAGCCAATCTAAACATGAACTAGGGTATGGGTGGGCTGCAGATTGATGATAACTTCCATCCCTGAGGTACGTACGTCGTAGTCGAGTGGATGGTAATAGGACCCAGTCTAGTGATCGTGCTGCAGAGATTCGTGACATGATACATACTCTGCGGTCTTTACGAACTGACTTACATTTTAGTACATTTAATCAGGTGCTGGAACAAGTTTCCCTCAGATCCATCCGATACGATGGCGATCGAATGTCAAATTCATCATTCCGGTGTTTCTAATGATGGCATCGCTATCTTTCCCGATCCCGGACATGCAAAACCGCGCATTTCGCATTTCACATCTCGTGCTCTTCATACAAGCTTCTCATACAAGCTAGACCAGCAAGGCTCGTTCAGAAAGCCGGGTGCTAAACCATCATGTATATTTGTCCGCCCTCCGTCTCGCCTATGCCACCACCAAGGTCCGTTAGAAAGGACGCCATTCTAGGCACGGCGATGAGGGGCTAACATAGGTACTACATACGCCACTTAACTACTGCTACATTGCTACATTACCACCCTACTATGTACCTACATAGGTAGTAGATGATCCATCGCGCCAGGGCGGTCCGGGTCTCAAAGCCTAACAACGCTAAAGGAGGCCCGTAAGCATTACGTGGTACCCCCATCATTACTCCTATGCGGTGCGCTTCTCCCCATTCGCTATCGCCGTTTTCCGTTTTCCGTTTTCCGTTATCCAAGTCTCAAGTCATTAGCTGAAGCTGACTTGGTGACCCCGTGCGGCTAGGCGCAGTTATCCAGTTTTCTCTCTGCCTCGTAACTTGTAAGAGGGAAAACGAAGAAAAAGAAGAGCTATTCCTCTATTACATACCTAGCCATACCGACGCTATGTAATTTGATGCTCCTGATTTTAACTGGCTACTGGCCAACTAGCCACTGGAATTCCGCATGGTGCTAGGACGATGCAGCATCCACAGTATCGGATGCGCTCATTTCCAAAAATGCGGGATAACCAACGCGCCCACGCCCTCTGCCCTCACCCTTACCATCAAAGCTTCAAGGGTTTGGAAGGGTTTGGAGGGGTTTGAACTTTGATGTAAGACGCAGGCTTGTGTCCACGGGTGTGGCTCTAGTGAAACAAAGATTGTCTTGTGAAATTAATAACTAGGTAACTTTTGTAACTTTTGGCCGTGTGAGGCCGTGCAAGGCCGCGTTGTGTGTGTGCTTCTATTAGAATTTAGACCTTCCTTTTACTTGGCATTCCCAAGATGCCGGTACCACGTAAAAATGCACCTCTTCCCATTCTCTCTCCTACCCCGGACGCATTAAAATGATATCCGTTTCCAGCCCAACAGGCCTTGTTTGAAGAAAGTTGCATATTGTACTCAAACCACTCAAAGCCTAGTTACATTCATTTACATTCGGGGTGCTGCTTTAGCTTTGGAAGCGAACTTCGAAAGCAGACTCCTCCGCCGCTCTTGTTGTTGGATGTCATATAAAAGCTTTTTATAATCTTTGTTTGTGAACTTGATCCACTGTGCAATATACGATTCTATATGTATTGGTCCGTAATTACTGTGATACATCCTGCATGATACACAAAGCGACAAGTTCAAGACAGCGCGTCCTTTGGATGGACTGTTTCATTCTACTACCTACCTTACACTTCATTGATAGAGCAAGTTTCCCTTCTCCCTCTAGGGAAACTAAGGTACCTAAGCTTTGATTTGAGGAGGATTGGCCGTAATTGGCCGTAATATCCATGTAAAGCTTACTTTAACACTCATACAAGATCATCATAAAACGCAGTTTGCTAATAGCCTCGAATTACGAGAGGCGGCGTTTATTATTATTGGGTCAATAATGATCAATTTGGAAGTAAATTCTTTTATATTCAAATATCGATTAGATAGGCCTCTATTGCCTGTGTTATTTCAATGAGAAAGCAGTTTGCTTGTGTCATATACCTCCTAGGTAGGCGTATAATGAATGGTAATAGATAATGTCTACCGAATAGCATTGTTAGAAGGCCTCGGCTAATTGTTAAATACGTGTACATGGATAGATAGTGAGAAGCAATATTGAATATCAAGTTCGTGACCATCGCTGCCGCTGTATTAGCGTTCATAAGTTACATAACACTAGTATGGCTTAATAAGTTGGCAACTCGGGAAACCGACTTTTCTACGACCCATGCTCGGTGGCTTGAATCTTGATTGATGATCGATCTCGAACAGTCTAACTAGTGCTTTTCAAAAGAAAGGACCCCGTAGTGTTCCGCACATAACGAACGATAGATAAGACTACACTAACTATTACTTACCTAGGTAGGTATGCAACTTACTCGAAGGTCGATACTACCACCTCATATGATAGATACTACACGATAATAATGGAGGAAGTACGCATATAACACACTTACATAGCACTCAGGTAACGGACGAGGCGGCACTTGTAACCGCCTCCGCCATGTGTTACGTGCTTTACCATGTAGCCCGTCTTTATCCCACGTAGCTTTGTGACACGGACTAGATATTCGGAGGTGGGAATGATTCGAAATAGATCAGGTCAACTCGTACCAAACACGTCAAGTAGGTATTATTAAAACTCCCCAACCACATCGTATAAACGTCACGGTATGAAATGAGTACTATACAATTAGGTATATGACCGAGTAACCGGTCTCCCTTGTAAATGGTAGGTAATGACACGGGGACACTGGAAATATTAGATTTGGTTGTAGTAATATGTTTAACGATTCCGCCGACATCTCAACGAAGGTATGATGTATCATCATCATACCAAGACCCTAAATAGGTCTAAGCGAGAGAACGATTGGATACGAGAAGACGATGAGTTACAAGAGGGTGAAGAGGATGTCGCAAGCAAGAGAACCACTTTAAGTTCCATCTGTTTTCCCCATGTGCCATTTTGAGCCTTTGTTCCAATGCTCGTGTCCATCTTCATCTTTTTTATCCACACCCCGGTTCTCCAACTGTCCTAAGCCCCCTTTATTACGTTTTCCGAATTCATCCTTGATGGGGGGGTTTTTTTTTCCTTCTATTTCTTGGATTTAGTGAAATCGAAAACTCCGTCTCGGTCATCCTTCTACTTTTTGCCTTCCGTCTTCCGCCTTCCACCTTCCGCCTTGTTTCCAGCCTAAGCATACCGAGTAATTAAGAAATTAAGAAGGAAGCTACATAGGTATGTAGCGAAATGAGCTAGATTGTCTATAAGCCATGGCCCGAGTTTTGCCGTGCCCATTTCATCACGTTCAATGCTAGGTTTGTCTGACGTTTTAGTACACATGTACCTAGGTACACCAACCACATCTCAGTTACGGACATGGACCCCCAGTTTGAAGTTGCTGCTATTGGCCGATAAAGTCCGGCATCTTGGTACTAGGTAGCCCCAGTAATCAAATATTATCACGTACAAGAAAGCGTAATAAAAAATTAAAAGAATAGAGGAAGAAAAAAAAAAAACAAGAACGAAATAAAAGAGCAGGATTTACCCACCCTTAGGTAAGTACCTACAAGGTACACCTATCAAAAAGGTTGCCATAGTGAATTTGGCAAGTTTTTGATTGTGTGTGTATGAGTCCATTCCAAACATTTCAATGATAGCCCACTTTCAGCGTTGCATTTTTGCAGAAATATTTATCCTATGACACATTCGTAGCTTACAGTGCATACACACGTACTTACATAGTACAATACATGACCTCTGCATTCATCCACCGTTGTATTATATGTACTTTTCTGTAAAGGATGATGCGCCGACCACCCACCGGAAAATGGCCAGTACAAACAGACGGGGCATGCTGTCGGAGAGCAAGTGTGCTGTGTGCAACTAAAAATGCCCTGCAGTGAGGGGCTTGCTGACTTATTTTTTTTTCTTCCTAGGTTCCCCTGTTCGGCCAATCATTTCGTGCCTAAAAACCACCTAAGTACCTAAGTACCTAGCAACTAGTATGTAATTATTTGAGTGCACGCCCAGGTCATGTCTCCACCTATTACCCTGGTAGCCTTCCTAAGTTGGAATAATACATTTGTATCATATGGTAAAGTCAGCTAGTTTGGAGGTACCTTCCTAGCTCCTGAATAAATTGCCCTTCTAAAACACCCCCTAGCGAACTTTGACGAACCCAGTCGTGACTGCTGGAATAATTGAAAATAATGCTAATTGGGCGCGCTTAACGCCACCCCCCAGGATCCATCTTTTTTTTTTCTTCTTTTTCCCTCAGTCGAAGTTCAAAAAGCTTTGTTCCAACTTCCAAAAATTTGATGAGCCCGCAAGCTTGCCCAGCTAGATCCATTTAAACCCAAGCTCCATATTTTCATAGTACATTCACCTTTTAAACAAATACCTAATACCAGACGCGACCAATGCGTGCGCACCCCAGCCCACGCAAGTCCACGCCTCTTCCCTCTCACACTACCTAAACACCTAGGTTAGACACCTAGACACTTACAGTAAAACATACGTAGGTACCTAGATTACTACCTCGTAAGCCCTTGGCCCTTGAACGCCTTCGAACCGTATCCACGGCCCCACGGTCCAATGGTCTGCGGTCCACGGTCCAACCAATCCATTATCCGCGGTCAGCTTGGCCACTCACACACTCCACTCTCCACGCTCACAGGCTGGACAAGGTGCTCGAAGCAAGTTCAAGTCAAGGTACCAGAGAGGGAAGGGGAAAAAAAAGAGGGCACCACCAGGAAGTAACCAGGAGCATCAGGAAGACCAGGAAAAAAGGCTTGGATGCTTGAGGGTCGCTTGTGGTGCTTGGATCCAATGGAACGCACCAATCAAGGACGAATGAGCAACCACACAATCCAGCCAATCCAGTCCAGTCTTAATCCGGCTACCTGCTACTACTGCGACAGTACCTAAAGTAATCACTGCATACTCCAGTATTGTCGTGTAAGTCCATTGTACATACATACAAACAAGCCCTTCGTTCATTCAGAACAGTCATTCATTTCATTCATCCATAATATCTAATTCCGTACCCTGTCTTCCCTTGGAACAATTCGTGCCTTTTATTTTTTTTTAACTTACTATTTGTTCTGTATATTACTTATTACTTTCATGATACCCCAAGTTTCAATTGATCAATCCCGTTGTTCATGGACCCCCAGCTACATCTACTCAGGACAACCTTGTCGAACGTGAACATTGAGGAAAAAAAAGAAGTAGGGAAAAAAGGGCAGTCGACACGAGACAAAGCAGGGGAAAGAAGTATTCAAAAAAGACTGTCTATTTGATCATTTAATAAGTTGCCCGTTTCCCCGTGTAACTGCGGTGCTGCAGCACCTTGTCCTATCTATTATTGAATTATATCGAGTCTTATATCTCTTATCCACATCGTCTCAACGGCAACCCACCAGCTGGATATTCTGGAATCAGGAACGATCCAAACCCTCCGACGTTTGCCTCTTTCCTTCCCAGAGTCTACCTTCTCGGACATGGCTTATTAGACATAACTCATCACTAATACGAAAACGAAAGCAAAAACAAAAACAGCTAACCGGCCCTGTCGAGGAAAAAAAATTCTGCCAAACTCCACAGCTCAGACCGTGGTGGAAGCAACTAAATATCAAAAGTGAATGGAACATACAACAGTCAGGAACTTACTTGTTTCTTCACCAACGTCACCGCGGACACGGTTTCATACCTCACCGCGACCCTAACCACCTTCATGACTAGAGACTCCATTTAGTTCACTTATTTGTCTCTTGATACTCTCCGCCTTCCGCCTCTACTCAACGCCAACCCAGCTTGATCCCACATGTCTTCAGTCGCCGTGCCCTCGAGCTCTCGCCCGTACCCCCCATCTCCAACCCATACTGTAACTTGTTCGCTGCGCGACCCCCAGGATTACAACAGCAATAACGAAAAGTTACAAGATTATCCACACCTTCGCGGAACCGCCTTTTTCCAAGGCGGTCTTCGAACGCCCCCGGCCGAGAATAACATGAGCACTACATACCACAACCCCGTGTTGTCGAACACGTACAATAGCCATGTAGCTCTAGCACGACAGCCAGCTGGTTTAATTCAGGCAGACCGAACAGGAGGTATGTTTTGCGAAGCTGTAGCTGGGATCCCTACAATCCACTCGGCCCAGCAATCGCAATACCAGCAGCCATATCCCTCGCAAACAATTGCTTCCCAGCAGTCGCATCAGTCTTCAAGGCCATCGACTAGACCGACAACTCCTGCTTCTACGGGCACGCTTAGTGTCCATTCGGAAGGCGGCACAGTCTCGAAAAAGGATTCGACTATGGTAACACACAGCTTGCAACTTCCCACATGTATTAGTCCTAACGGAGGAAATCTGGACGATTTCGCTGCGCTAGTAAGTTATATATAAATGTTCTATTGGTATTCTGGCTGACACGCTCCTAGATGACTTGCTTTTTCTGGTTCGAGACGATGGATACGATAGATGCTGCAGAGCATATCAAGGAGCGTTCGCCCTTGGAGCCGATTCCCCCATTATCCCCATATACGCAGCCCTGTCCTGCGTATAAACAGTGGGTTAATAAAACTCTGTCCACGACCCAAGTAACACAAAACGTAATCCTATTGGCGTTATTATTTGTATACCGACTGAAGAAGGCAAACCCAAAAGTGAACGGCAGCCCAGGCAGCGAATATCGGCTTCTAACGGTGGCCCTAATGCTCGGCAACAAATGTAAGCTTCTTTAACAGTTCTGTACCACGACTTTGCTAACTAATATCACAGTTTTGGACGACAACACTTATACTAATCATACCTGGGCTGAAGTGTCGTCCATCGCAGTGAAAGAAATCCACGTCATGGAAGTAGAATTTTTGAGCAACATGCGATATAGCTTAATGGTAACTAAGGAGCAATGGGAGGAGTGGCTGAAAAAGTTGGCTTGTTTCCACGAATATTGCGAGAGAGCAGTTATTGAAGAGAAACGTCGGAATGCTCCGCCTCCCATGCCGATGAACATACCTTCGCCAACCCACACCCGATTCGCCTCTCCGTTACCCTCGCCGACTAACATGGTACCGTCGACTGGGCAGGGTGCACCGTTAGCACTTGCGGCTGCGTATTCCCCTAACTCGATCATGCATGCTCAAAACTGGAATAACTACCACCCTACTTCATCCGTTTCTCCACTTGCAACCAAGCCGAGCCTGGGCCACCCAATGGTACGAAAGAGGGGGTTAGAAGGAGGAGACATGGTAGAGCCCGCTCCGAAAAGAGTGCCTCGCCAGCCGCTCGCCACGACGATACCCCCGAATCAGCAACCTAATCTGAGTGCTGGACCGCTACGATTACCTGTACCGCATCTTACTCTTGATACAACTCAAGCTGGCGTTCCCCCCGTGTTCCCACCGCAATCTACTTACACTCAGCCGACTGTGTCATTGCCGCCTCTTGGTGCTGGGATGAAGGCGATGTCAACGGTATATCCCACCACAACCGGATGGGCACCCCAGGGCCCAGTACTTACTACTTGTGGACCGCAAACGCCGTCCTACGCTGTTCCGGCAAACTATGGTACACCAACAAAACGACACAGTCCTACAACTTTAACCCCGTATGGTTCATCCCCGCTGGCTGAAGGGTATGGGGCTCACACCCCTATCTCGAATTCGCCATTGGTATACCTACAGCAACGCGCGAGTCCTTACAAACCTGTTCGTCGTGTTAACACACTCCTTAATCCTCCCCCATCTATCCCGCTTTCTCAATACCATCTGGGCTCGAGTCAGATGCATTACCAACCGTTGGGTCGACGGTATGACCTACGCTCTGGTATCGTACCTGAGTTTTTGCCTACATACGCTAATCAGCGACCTCCGAGTCACCCGCATTAATGAGCAGCCGCATCCTTGTTTTATTGTTTCATTTTTTTTCAGGAGTTTGCGATATTTAAGCAAGTGTATTTTTATTTCCTTCCGTGTTTATGGCAACATTTGCATTTGCATTGGCGTTGGTCGGCGGTATACAGTCGATGTAAACTCGACACCTCACGGATAAAGGCATGTCTTTCAGGGGTTGCTTTTGTGGTACAACCGGCATATTACTACAGGCGTTTGGCGATTTAAGACGAAGCAATCTTCATGGTGGTCGAGCACGAGTTTAGAGATGAGAAGGCGTAGCGTGGTTGGTGAGACAATCATGTATCTAGGCTGAGTTCAGGGCAAGCCAGCTGGAGGTAGTCGAGAAAAGGCGACTACGGAGAAGCAAGGGTGATATATTCACAAGCTCAGATATTATTTTGAGCATTGAGCTTTTCGGCAGGTGGTATTCATCTGAATAGATGAACCACCAGTAGCAAACCAAAGAAGAACAAGAAGAAAACAGAATTTCAGAACAATTCTCTGGACATCCTATACGTATCTTGATGTAATTTGACGCGTGAAGTTTTGGCCGACGTGTGTCAAGAAACGTGCTATTTTCCCATGCTGGGCAGGGCGTTATGATGTCACATCAACCAGAGATCTCCAAATACAGTTTGATGCGGGGAATAAAAACTGGGGGTACCCCTCATTTGGGGAAATATTTAATAACCGATTGCTCATCTTTGATTGGCCCCACGATCTAGGTCCCCGACTTCTATTATGGGATTATCAGCAAAACCGTTTTTGCGACTTGAATGAAGATGGGATGGGATCGGGATCGGGGGGTCTAACCAGGTGGGGGTCCTCGAAAAGTGATCTATCTTACAATAAGGTAATCATATCAAGTACAATGTGCAAAAGTACCTAGTTAATTTATAATTCTTAACATCATTTTTATATATATAATTTAATAGCAAATAATAGTAATAATTCATAATTCACATGCCTTTACCGTACCTGAATGAACTATTGCACAAACGGGGCAAACTACCTCCTAGATTAGGTACCTAGGTAGGTAAGTAGCTTTCCCTATATCCGAGCGGGATATATAGCAGAGATTTGGGGGGGGATCCCGTGAAATATTTGGTGCTTTTAGTACTTTTAATGAATGGCCCTTTTCGTCAAATTTACCTCGGCTTGCCTTGGTTGATAGAAGCCATCCCGAGGAGATGTTTGTCCTGAAATCTCGAAACAGCTTGTAGCAACACGCCTAAACGTTACTATGGGACTAGTGTGCATCATATATTAAGTAAAAGTTTTACCTTGGCGTATGAGGGATCGATAGTCTTATAAGAAATGGGTAAGCATATCCTGTCGGTATGCGGCGCATAAGTGTTTGTCTTATTTGGTAATTGGCCGTACGCGTTCTTTCGCAAATTCCTCCCCTCACTGAATAACTAAATCCAGGGACCATCAAGGTGGAGAGTTGGCTTAGATATGTACGGATATAAATCGTTGTTGGAGAGATTTGGGGAATTTGTATCCTACGTTTGGGCAGCCTCGGCATTTCCGCGGAGATGGTATTTCTAGGTAAGTAGGTAGGTATATTATAGGTATTGTATCATCTCTAAATTAATTAGTAGGTAAGTACCTAGGTAGGTAGGCATATTATAAATAACAAACACCTTTGAGATACATATACATAAGTAGCCAAAACAATAAATATAGTATGCCAGGTTTCGTTTCTTTTTCTTTTTCTTCTTTTTCTTTCCTTTTAAGATAAAAGGAAGTCGGAAACCCTAAATGAGCACAGCCTATAGGAGGATAGCGACCATGACAGCTTCACGCATGAAGTCGTGGTTCCCGACCACGACGTCTCCCCTGATTATTAGCGCGCCAATGGGAGGAGTCACCAATATCAGGCTGGCTGCTGAGGTGACCAAGGCTGGTGGCTTGGGTTGGTTCCCCCCTTTTCGGTTCCAGATTCTTGACCTAAACCACTTTTATAGGTTTCATGCAGGCCGGTCGGGACTTCTACCCGGGCTCGGCCGCGCTCAAGTCCCTCGACGACCAGCTCACCCAAGCGTGGCAGTTGCTCAACTTGGAATCTTCCAAGGATGATAGCAGCTACACACTGCCCGTCGGAGTAGGGGTCGTCACGCACATGCCTTCCGCGAAGCATTTCGGTGAGACCGTAGTGCCGATTCTGAAGCGGCATAGACCAGCTGCGATATGGCTATTTGCGCCGTCACCCGATGCACCGGAGACTCATTCTACGATTGTTAAGGAGATCAGGTCCCGAGGAAGTCCGTGGAAGCCCAAGATCGCGGTGCAAGTCGGAACCGTGGCAGCGGCCCGGGAAGCAGTTGCTTATGGAGTAGACATCATTGTCGCGCAGGGCATCGATGCTGGTGGCCACCAGTGGGCTAGCGGTGCGGGCATTGTGAGCATAGTGCCGGAGGTCGCCGACCTCGTGCGCGAGTTCCCTGATAAGGACCTTGCGGTATGGGCTGCAGGTGGTATCGCCGACGGCAGAGGAGTTGCGGCAGCGTTGGCGTTAGGTGCGGAGGGAGCTGTGCTTGGTACACGGGTGAGTTCTTTGATGCAGACCTATCGAATGGATGAGGAAATCACAAGGGCAATGATTAAATCACTAACACCGACGGCGTGGACAGTACATGGTAGCACCTGAGTCTGACGCGCAAGACTACAAGAGGAAGGCTCTTATTTCCACGTCCGATGGAGGTTCTAACACGGTAAAGTAAGCCCCCCTTTTGACCTCCTTTTCTCGTGTTCTACACAACAGACTCAGGTTTGGGTACTAACCCACCGCGCGCCACCAAGGTCGCAAATCCACGACCACATCACCGGCGAGATGAACTGGCCCGCGATCTACGACGGCCGGGCCATCGTCACCCCGACGTATCACGACCACGTTGCCGGGGTGCCGCTAGACGAGAACTCGAGGCGGCTAAACGCTGCCAAGGATAGCGGCGACGTATCTAGACTTGTGATTTGGTCGTAAGTAGTTTTTATATCTCTTGGCTACGCCCTCTGTCTGTATAATTCCAACTAACTGGTTTCTGTTAGTGGTACGGGTGTTGGATTGATCAAGAAAGAACAGCCGGCTGCGGAGATCACCAAGGAGGTGAGGGACGAGGCGATTAAGGTGATTACGAACTTAAAGGCGTTCCTCTAGGCGGGCACGCGATGTAAACCTACGATGAATAAACGGGCCTGGAGCTCTCACGATGTATTAATTTCCTCGAACATGCTCCTTATGCTGTTTGGTTCCCTTTATCCCTAATGGGTGGGGATTGTATGTACCTTGGGCAGACCGGGAGGATATCACTAGGCATATGTTACCTAGTTAGGACGTATGAATGGCTCCAAGGGATTCGCTGTATGATCTGAATGCTCATAATATTATACTCTTTAACTAGGTACTGTTTTACGCCCCCTCAGAGTGCGTTTGGGCCATGTCCAAAGAGTTTTCAGGATGCTTACTCTCTCAGCCGTCCATATATCCTCAACCCCGAAAATAAGTTGGGAGTAGATGCATAGTCCCTTATTAAGCCCCGATTTCTTCACGCCAAACCTTTCTTGTCGGCCTTACTCGGAAGACCTTATACGGGGGAGCCAAGTTACTCTCTCGTATAAGATTTCTACTGTCGGGATGCCTATTATACGCAAAGTAGATGCTCACATCTTGAGCGAGCTACTTTATAAAAGGGTTGATTTATTTTAATCATTATAGGGTATCAAGAACTGCTCATTCACATCCCTCAACTCGTGCTCTCGTAAACTTTATGGACCTCCGCTTATATACACCGTGCCGCTCATTCCGCTAAAGCCACAACGAGGCTTTTTATTTACGTAAATCGGCTCTTATATGAAGTTGTACACAGAGCAGACTAGCGCCACGAGTAGAGTGGCGCTGTTGACCACACTCCTGGTCGAGGCATTATCCTTGTCTTTGTTGACAGTAGCCTGGTCAGCGACGCTATTGTAAGTGGGCTGCGGCTCATCCCTTATGTTATCAGGGTCGTCAACTTGAACGAGACCCTCGTGACCAGAGTACTGCTGACGGCCGGGTTCTAACTGGGCCTGCTTATCATTCATGTATGCCAGACCGCAAGCACGGATCAGCTTGCCCGCATTGACATCCTCGGGATCGTCGTCATCGTCATCACAGTCGGAGAGCACGCCGTCAAAACAGCGGATGAAAGGCGTGAAAGCATAGTATCCGGCGTCTCCGAGTTTGATGCCGTTGTTGATCGCCGTGTAGTTCATGACGATGGTGGCGTTGAAGTCTGTGAGGATGGACGCGGTGGGGTTCATGCTCTCCCGCACCAGCTCGAAGATGTGCTCTCGCGTCTCCTCGTCGTCGAAGTGGATGAAGCGGATTTCAGGGTGCACCACTAAGCCCACTAGAATACCGGGTTAGTGACGTGCTTATGCTTAAAGCTTCGACCCTCGGCATCGCCATCTGTGTACGGCAGACTGAGCGAAGGGCGTCCATGAGTTGGACTTACTGCTATAGTGGTGAAAGTCGCAAGTGCCATTCCTAGATCCGCCGCTGTTGCTCGCATGGGCGATTTCCTCCGTACAGTTCACAAAGCCGGAAATTGGCATCGATTGGTTAGACGTCGTGGTGAAGCCATCGCCACCGTATTTGCCCTTGAACTCGAACTTGTCGCAGTCGGCCGCCGCGAAGGGCAGCAGAAGTGCTGCGGCGGATAAAGCTGATGTCCAGGTCTTCATTTTCTAGAGTCTCGTAGGTGTGGTGTGACAGGAATATGTGAGAAGCCTGCTAGTTCGAATGTGTCGTGAATACCCCGTAGTCAACGAGAGGCTGCATCGAACTAAAGTATAAGTACTCGAAGCCATCATGACCGCTTCGCGTGTCTCCACGAACAGCAGCAGTGGAGCCATGACAACGCTGATCGTCAATGCAAGTGAATTGTTGGCTGAAAATAGAAAAACATAGCCAGGGGATCATCAGCTGTGCCTCTGCTGGGTTTCTTGGCGGCTTGGTACAGCCGCAAACAAAACCAAACAACAGCTTAAAATCGCACCAGATTTCGAGCTGGCCCTGTTGATCGTACCAATCCTATCTTAGTTCTGTCACTAGGTACCAAATCCCTTGACATCACCGGAGATCATTTGACGGGTTGCCGTTAAAGATGAGCTCTGATTGTGATACAGGGCTGGCATTTACTCCGCGGATTCTTTATTACTTCATCCTGGCAACGGCTGCGGTATCGGTTATAGTAACGGATATAATGCAACCGGATCGAGTATCGTGGCGTGACATATAGCATGAGTATTGCTCTAATTGCTCGATTAAACGATGTGCTTCAAAATAACTTGTACTGCTGTATTAAGGAGCCTGAGCTATAATAAAAGAGCAATAAACATTCACAACCCTAAAAATGGACTTTTGTATAGGTATGTACCATACGTCTATAAGATACTCGAGAAGCAAGGGCAGACTCGATTTGAAGATATATGAGATGATATAGTAGGCTTGGTTTAGAAAGAGGAATTGCTTGCTGTTGGAATATAGGGTAAGCGTGGATCGAAGGAAGTTTATTCGCCACCCCCCCCCTAGAATGATCTCTACCCTTCATTAACTAGAGTCTTAAGTTCTAGTCTACATTAGAGTGGTGAATCTGGTTACGCTTCATATTAGCATACCGCAGATGATTCTAGAGAAGCAAGGAGTCAGGATCTCAAGTCTTGATACGAACGGCGTCTCCTATTTATCCACGTAGCTTACGACCTAGGCGTTTTTTTTTTTTTTTTTTTTTTTTTTTTTGGTAATTTGTCAGGTGTTGTCTCCAAGTAATGGCCGTGCCAACACTGGTTCGTTCTTCAACCTATTAACGAAATCATGATAGTCCTCATATCTCTCGGTCCCGGGTATGCCGAGACTTCTGATGAGAATATATAACCCGTGTGTCTTTATAATAAATAATCCAACTGTGTTGATCCTTTCTCGATAACCCGTTGCGATTCTCCTGTTCGATGTAAAATAATCCTAAGTTCTCGTTTTATACTAGATTTTGGCATACTATGGTATTAAGGACTCACAAGGACTTGCCTACTCCCATACTAATAACTTGTGAAGATTGCTAGACAATAATTGTAATGTGATAGCCGTGGCCTGCTTGGTTAACAAATGCCTTTATCTATTACCACTTCGTACTTAACTAAACCCTTGAATTATTCTTGAAAAAGAAAAGAAAAGAAAAGAAAAGAAACCTAGCTAAGGAACTCATCTACACTGTCATGTTTTAAAGCCAACAGGTCATAGCCTTACGACCCAGTGAGTTTCTAGTTTAGAAGTGATTAAGAAATTTATTAATAGTCCTTCGACCTTACCTCGGATTACCTGGTGTCGGCGTTTCCATTGAGACTATCCCTAGCAACTATAAGAGCTAATGGTCAATTCGTAGTTATTATCGGGGACCGAAATAGAGATATAGCGAGAGGCACGGGGCAGTCCAGATAATGCATGAATTGCTCTCTGTAGAAACTACCTAGGTAGGTACCTATATATATGCCTATTTCGTTTCTGATTTTCTGCTAATTACCTAGCTATGGTTGCAACTAACTCGTTGCCCGACTTAAATCGTGATACATGAAAAGTGTACTCTTTATTCTGGGTAAGATATTCTTGACGATCTTACTTAGTTGTTTCTAGCATTACTACCAAGGAGCCTCGGCTATAGCGGGCATCGCATCTTGAGACAGGTGTCTTACCTGCCAACTAGCAAAAATCCTAATGCCCGAACACTACATACTCGTGTCTCGGCTGGATGCTTGTCAGTTTGTTCGCGGCTGGTCGGCGGTGTGGGAGCCATTGGCGCGGGCGAATTGCGACCGGAGAATAACATCATTCTACTTATCTTCGGATGTCGAGCATCACTACGAGGAAGGAAAGACATTATAGGGTAAGGAGGCTTAAGTGTGCCACGGAGGTGTCTCTTATTTGAGGGTAACTTATGAAATAGGAAAGGGTTGGCAATCTAGTCGTGGAATCGTGTCAAGGGTTCCACCTGTACCTTATGCATAGAAGGTGAGTATATGTTGTACTACAGAACGGGTCGTGGCATAGAGGTGCTGTAGTTGAAGAAGGGCTTTTGGTGGTTAGTTAGGTGACGATGTGATTGGCTCGAGACATCGATCTAGCGCAACAAAGGGGGTTGAGCTGGCATAGGATGGAAATGTAGCGGGAGCCTGATACAATTGATAGTGGTTGCACAAGTAAAAGCGTTTCGTTGGGCATCAACGCTAGATTGACGATCAAAAAACGTGGGGGCAATGAGGCGACTTAGACCCGTTGATCGAGTGGTTGCACTCACCTGGAACCTCAGCGTACGGGCCAGATCCCCTAATATGGAAATGCACTATCGTGAGAATGAACGAAGAAGATATAGGAAAGGGAAATTCACCAAAACAATATCGTAGGCGACTTATCGCCTACTATGCCAATTCAACCCCTAACTCCGTCCATGCCTCGTACAAATCTCGTTCTCATAATATACATGCATCATAAACCTAATTCCAGATATCATTACTCGTAGCACATAACAAGAGCCCATCCATTCTGTTGGCCATCGTAAAAGTCGTCCTGTAACTATGCGATAAAATCTGCGTAAAGCAATGCGTCCGTCGCATTGCCTTTCAGTCATCTCTGTAGAGTATTGTCACCATGACGCCCTCGTAACTCTTTCCGAACCGCGTAAATTCATAAAAATGGTCCGAAATCATCATAAATATAGCCTGCTATGCAGGCGCTGGAGGCTCACCACCGCCTCCGCCAGCGGCGCCTTCTGAGTTCTTAGAATTCTTCGAGGCAGATGACTTGCGACGATGATGCCTTTTGCGAGAAGTGCGAATTGATCTTCCGTAGAAGTACATAAAGGCGAAAAAGCCCGCCAGAAACACCGCCAGAAGAATACCGACTACCACGCCAATGGTGGTATTAACGCTAGCCCCTGCTCGCTTTTGTAGGTTCGATGCATGATCATAGGCAGCTGGGAGCACGCGAAGGCTATGGGTAAGAAACCGGCGCGCTAGGGATGAACTCGACTCGAGAAGGACGAGGTTATAATGCCTGGCGAGTCCGAGTGCAGACGTGATGTCTGGCCCGAGTCTCGTGGCCGAGGCTAGAGGAGAGTCGGGAGGGAGAGGGTTCGTCTGGGGTATATACATTTCAAGCAATTTGCGCACCGACAAGGCGGGATATTAGAACTAGTAATATCGAAGCGTGGCGCGCCATAGGCGCAGTGAAGGTTAGAAAACGAAGCAAAAAAGCCGACGACGAAGAGAAACGAGCCAGAGAAGAGAAGGGTTGGGCAAGGAGAAAGGAGAGCGAATTTAATTCTTTTACAGCCTACTCCAACCAAGCTAAGGTCGCAGTGTGTAACTAGCGATCGCTGTCTCGCGTGGGCCGACGGCCACTCACTCGAGAGGCTTGCCATTAGATGTACAGCCGAATAACTGTCGACGATGGCGGGGTCGTTGACGAAGGCAGGTCAGAATCTAATTCGCCTCGCTGTTCGGCAACGGCCAACGACGATCGACTTGAAAATGGTAGTACATGTAGGGACGTACGGCGCGGACGGGGAATTTGTGATAGGGTCGATGTATGCAGACTCAAAAAACGGTAAGACGATGTAATTCGTCTATAGGCTCATCTTGAGCTGGCACGCCTGTAGGTTCCCGTCTGTAGGAGGAGCTTCGGCGCCTACAGGGATGACCATAGAGGTAGGACATGACGATACCTATGCAGACCCCGAAGCTAGGTAGATCTCAGCGGAAAGCCCTACCCTGGTACACGGAAGAATCGCCAGACAGGTTCGAGCGAAGACGGCCGAGTGCCGGGGGGCGGATTCTACCTGCAGCGGTACTAAGCAGAGCGAGTAATACTATTTCCCGGATAAAATAGTTGACGTTTAGTGGTTGCCGTAGAGCCGTGGGTACGGTTGGGAGTACACAATCCACGATGGGAAGGTGTCTAAGCGCATTGTCCAAGCCGACAAATAGAATAAAATGCGGAGATGGATGAGATAAAATGGTTCGAATAGGCTGTTAGGATGTCATAGTACAGGTTGCGCATATGTAAAAGTGCATATGTAAACGGGCGCTGGAGAGGTGCTTGCAGTTCAGATCACCAGGTTGGTCGAAGAAGGGTTTGCCGGACCCAGGAATGGGGGAGCAGAGTGAGACGTAAATTCTGTGCTCCCTGCGGTGATTCGTTGCATGTCGAATGGGGATTGGATTAGAATTGGCGATGCTGCAGACCCTTGCGCCCCTTTTTGTCAGATTGGAGAGTCTTTCTACCACATGCAGAGGAGAGAGAAGCATGGGCTAGTTGCCAGCTCATCGTTTGGTCCATTGACCATTGACCGTTGAAGAAGATGGCGAAAGTGGGAAGGGGAAGGACAGATAAAAGAATAAGAAAAAAAAAAAAAGAAAGGCGAAGGAGTGAATGAGGCGAGCAACGTGTGGTTGTGGAATAAAAATCACTTAAAATCCGGTCAGCGGGTCATAGGAATATGTTCCTAGGTGTTACTTACCGTGCGAATCCGACGAAGGATGTTCTTTTAGGGGTCCATACGGGTAGTATGCATACGTATGGCAGACCATATGTGAAGTTTATTATATGTGTATTAGGTAGGTAGTTATGTGTATATTTGCTTTCTCTTATAAGTATTTCTCTTAAAGCATCGGTGATCCTACCCGTAAGAAGATCAAATTCGAGATTGCCTCCTTTTTTGCTGGAGATTTAGCTGAGAGAGCCGCCAAAAGGATGAGCACCTAAACCTAAGGGGGTTTAACTGTGACTTGTAAGCGCTTCGATGGATAGATACCAAATAATAAAGCTAAACGGTTCAAGATCCTCCCGGTTCTCTAGCCATATCTTACTGCATCCCTCACATACCTTCTTAAGTGGTACGTTATGAAGTTCGTAAAAGCCTTTAAAAAGGCTGCTTAGAAATTGTTGTTTGCTTCTTCGTTCAGGGGTAAAGCGCGATAAGAAAAAAAAAAGGGTAAATCAAGAAAAGGAAGAAAAAAAAAGACGTGGCGGTGTTTGTGGCGCAAATAATTATCTTTAAAATTTCAACTCACCGAATTCTCACCTGAATAAGATAAGACATGAACAACTTTTATTATTATTATTATTAATTAACTACTATTATTGAGGCTATTTCCGTTCAATCTATTTCGGGGAATTATTATGTTAATCTAGCTTTTCGGCTATCATCTATTTTTATTTTACTTTAATATCTTCTCCATGTTTTTATAATAGTTATTCTCGTCATTCTCATTCTTTGAAAACATCCCGACTCGATTGTTTTTTTTTTGTTGGATATGGAAAACTTGTCCATTCCACGGTAGCGGCGCCACTATCATGCGGCCAATTCACCTTGGGGTTACAACGAGCCATAGGTTCCTTGACCCGTCAATGCATGGCCTTGATTCTCTTAGGGAAATTATTGGCCATTGGTTAACCGGGCTCGATATTACACGCTTAGGATCCCTCGCCGCGTGCGTCGGCGCTGCTCCCGCAGCGTGGCGACTTCTAAAGACTGCTTGGCGCGAAGTGTATGGCTGGGTCCGTCAATTCTTCATTTCCTCCGTGACAATTCCTGGCCGGGACCCGCTGAATAGGCATGTGACGAACTGGGTGTTGGCCAATGTTGTTCAATATCGGAGCATACGGTCTTTTACGGCCCGCACTCAAACGCAACCCGGTGCTGTCGCCGACCGAGCCGCGTTGTTGAAAAAGACCCGTCGTGACATCCAGTATCTACCTCACTTTGAGACAGTGTGGTTCTGGTATGAGAGTAATCTGTTCGTGATGAGGCGGTCGCTCGATAGCTTCAATGCGTCTATGGTCGATTCTGCTTACGACGGTATTGGAGGAGAAGAGCTGACCATCGGCTGCCTCGGACGATCAACGGAGCCTATTAAGCGGTTCATCCAGAATTGCCAGGAGTATGCAGATAGACAAGCACAATACTATGTCATTATCTATGCACGAGATCGTTACGGCATGTCCTGGCAGCCAAAGTCTCGCAAGCCGATCCGTCGCCTCGATACCGTTCATTTCGATCATGTTCTCAAGCAGGAACTTCTCACGGACATTAGAAAGTACCTTGACCCCAACACTAAAAAACTGTACCAGAGCCGTAGCATGCCCTATCGTAGAGGTTACTTGTTTTATGGGCCACCAGGTACGGGAAAGTCATCGCTGTCGACTGCGTTAGCTGGCGAATTCGGTCTCGACTTATACGAAGTTAAAATTCCAAGTGTAGCGACCGATCAGGATCTCGAGCAAATGTTCCAGGAGGTTCCGCCGCAGTGTATTGTTCTCCTAGAAGATGTTGATGCTATCTGGGTAAACCGTGAGTCGGCTAAACGCGAACCGCACAACGAGGCAGTATCGAACTGTACACTATCCGGTTTGCTCAACGTCCTAGATGGTGTCGGGTCACCGGAAGGACGCATCGTCATCATGACGACGAATAAACCGAATCGGTTGGATAGCGCCCTAGTGAGGCCCGGCCGTGTCGATATGAAGGTCATGCTCGGTAATATCACCCAAAGCTCGGCGGAGCAGATGTTTCTCCGCATGTTCGCACCGGACGTCGATATGTTGCCGTTACTCGCTCCACGAAAGGGTAACGGCAAAAAAAGCGAGGATCACGTTCCTAAAGTAGACCGTGGGCTACTGCGGGAACTTGCTTCGGAATTCGCGACGCATATCCCAGAAGACACATTTACCCCTTCACAATTGCAAGGCTTTTTCCAGCTGTACTTAGACAATCCCATGGAGGCTGCTTCAAACATCTCCGCGTGGGTTGAAAGGGAGTTGTCTGCTGGCGTATCCGACGACGATCTCGAAATCGTAGGTAATGGGAAGGCTTAGGCTGCTAAGCTTCCAACGTATGTACATAATATGCGTCGATACTGTATCATAAGATTTTCATATTAGAATTAGATGGGATGGCGGAGTCCGGAAAATTGCTAGATAATGGGTCGGGTATTAGGATGAGTGGCCATATATCGGCACTCACAAACATCATAGACGGAGCGGCGACCCTGTTCAGATGCCATCAGGTACACAACAAAGGGCAGCAAGCTGGAATTTAATATGCGATAAATTTGGTCTATTCACACGTGAAGCTTTCGAATTGCTATACGCTCGGGCGTTAACTCGGACAGGCCGCAGACAATCTAGTCCCATATTTGTCCGATATGTCTGAACTTAGGTGATAAATGTTCTAAAGCCTTTTGATCATTACTCAAGGGTAAGAATAGTAATAATCACGCGATTGAAATACCGTTGCCATGAAATACTTATTCCAATTGTTAAGTGTTGAGGCGAATAGTTCTGACGGTTAGTTAATTTGTGCGTAGACGACAAGTCAATGCGGCCCAAACTCTAAACCACATAGTAAAGGGAAAAGGGCGTTGGGATATCATATCCTACGGTATGTGGCGAAGACGAAACGTAATTCTTTAAGAGTTGGAGTTAATTAATAAATACCTACCAGGGTAGGCATCTCCTAAGAAAAGCGACAAGGGGAGAATTATTTAATAGCGTTAAATAACGATCGGATTCCGGTTCCCTTACCTTCGGAAGATAAAACACTTACATAATTAAGCCATCGACCTTTTTAAAAGATAGACATCGCACAACAGCATCACGAGGTGGTAACCCTCCTTTACATTTTCGTTGCTTTCGTTGACCCCCGGTCCTTATGGGAAGATAGTAGGGCCTTATAAGGTTTAGGATGCTTTTAGACAGGATTAGGCTCGTTATAGGATAGGACGAAATAGAAAAAAGGTGGAAACTCCGACGTCAAATTACCGCATAAGGCTTGCGACGCGGCCTCTGATTCGACCATGGACCATAATCGGTCAGGGAATCCAACAAATCCCCGTATCGCCTCATGATGTAAGAGAACCCAAAATCAGGATTTAGTACGAGTCTTTCCGGGGTCTTCAAGTAATCATGGTTGTCTCGAACCCTTCCAAATCAGCCGCATTACTCACATTACTGGTTAATGATAGATGGACTGGTGACGTTGAAATTCAGCCCCAATCGTCGATTAACGTACCTATGTAACGTACATGTTGGAAATCTTGCCATTTTCAAGTTTTCGGGCATACCCAGACTTGCCGGGTAGATTTCCATACAAATAAGTACCTAGACCTGGACTCCAACGGTTGAACCGATAAAGTTATCTTTTACTTATTATTTTCTTCCAAATACTACTGCGTATTTACCTAGTTATAGAAAGTTATAATACTTGATACTTTATACCCAATACTTTTATCGAGAATAACAGCTTCATCCCATCTAAACAACGGGACTTACCTACACAAGAAACAATGTCTTCCAGCGGCGATGAACAGCAGCCACAGAGGCAGCAGCAGACGGCGACTCAGGAGACGGACCACTCGGAAAACTCAGACCAGATGTCCGAGACATCGCGACCACCTCGCACTCGCCGCCGCAACCGTCGCCGCCCCGGCTCGGTGCAACCCCTCCAACAGCAAGACGATCAGCAGATGCTTCAGCAGAGGCAGCAGCAACAGATGATGCAGCAACAGCAACAGCAGCAGATGATGCAGCAGCAGCAGCAAGGTGGCGGTAACGATAGCAAGTCGGACACCCTCCGTCTCCGTCTCGACCTCAACCTCGAGGTCGAAGTCACGCTCAAGGCTCGTATCCACGGCGATCTAACCTTGGCGTTGCTGTACGTAATTCCCCTTTCCAAGTTTTATCATATGCAATCATTATCTAACCATATCTTCTTTAGTGACACTTAAAAATAACATCTGAAAATACCACGTTACGAATATCATGATGATTAATGAAGACAATCCAGAAGATCAATAGGAGAAGAATATCTTGCCTCAAAAACGAACCCTGAAAGAGATGGTACTGCGGAATATGTAATAATGCTCGAGGTCCAAGGAACGTGGGTCACTTTATATGTCTCTCATTTCGATAAAAGTACGCCCAGCTACGATTGAAATTTGCTGCTGGCACGACGATTTAGAACGGGGTTTCTTTGTCATATATTAGCACGTATTTAATTGATTTAAATGAAATACTATCCCATGGACGAGAATATACTGTTCTGGCGATTTTGCTCATAACGCATTTACCTTCCAGTCAACCGGAAAATCTGGTAAATATCCAACTTAAATTGCCACAAAGACGTTTTATAAGGCCGTATTAACTATATTACAATCGATGATATTCTTCTGGGGCCCTGTATATCTGTGGCTGGGTATAAATCTGTCGTCAAATATTTGATTATCGTATCATCTTCCGCAGTCATAATTCGTTATGTCGTGACCTACCTTGTAGGGAGCCTAGACTTGTTTCGATATTTTCCTTTGTAGTTCTGATGCTTCTTGATCTGTTTTTTTCTCACGCCGACTAGTAATGTGATACCAAGCGTAGACTGTGATCACAGTGAGCCCAATCGCAAGTGTTGCAAATAGCCATATGTATTTAGATACGATAGAACCCCCGTCCTTGGCGTCCCAGTCGAACATATCCATTGAGAATAAAGCCTGGGTTAAACATATATTTTAGTCAGGCTTTTGAAGCTGGTTTCGTATTACTGGCCGCAACGCTAGGAAAGGGCAAGTAAATCATCGACAGTATGGCAATCGACCTCATTTGGATTCCTTCCCATTTTGTTTCGAGGACGACTCCTGTATTTACGTGAGCAATGCGAGTGTTGAGGTCTGAGTCGTGCATAGCATTTGATTCCAAACCTAGTAACTTTGAGTATTTCGCGATGTTAACCTAGATATTGCTTCAGTGTGACTTACCGTCTGCATGGCTAGAGTGATATTCGAAATAATCATGTTGCATTCGTCGATTTTACCCTCGTACTCATCTATCGTATCTTGCAGTTTCTTCTTCATCTAAGTTCCGATTTTATTAAACTGGCGTGCTCTCTTCATATCACGAGGACGCTCCTTATTCGTATGAGATGAAATGTAATTATCAAATTCTCGTATCTCGGCTCGAAGCTTTGCCACTTGTCGTTCTACAGCCCTCATGTGGTCTATAAGATTTCGGCTCTGGAGGCAAAGCGCCAAATGATCTCGCGCCTTCCCCTCGCTCATACCTATAGACTGATTCCAGGGCCCATCCTCTAGATGGACTGATCGTAAGGTAAACCCGTCGAGAAGTTGGTCGGCCATGGACATTAATCTTTCTCTCCCCAGTTCAACGAAAATTCCGAGCATCAGTAACGGATATCTAGTTTCATCACCAGCTGATGAAATACGGTTTTCGATTTCTCGTGTCTGAGCCTTATTGCAGCCATACATAACAGTAAACGTAGTTCCAAGTATTGGAAAGCAAGTAACGGATAACGCCAAGTCTCCTGGAAGATACTTCGACATGCGTGCAGTAAAGCCTACATCTCATTATAAGGAATGGCGTGGAATTCGTCTCGGCCAGGAGGGGATTGTAGAGCCTGAATTCATTGCCATTAGCATCCTATAATGGCTACCCACGACAGCTTCTGCAGTGGCTTGCTCACCTCATTAAACCAATTATCCCATTCATCCTTATCCTGAAGTATATACCTACCTTATCACTTTCTACGGTTAACTATTAGCAATACGAAGAGAAATGTATGGTTACCGAACTTGGTTGCCATGCCCGGGCTTGCTGCGTATTTTGCTCCATGCTGCACCACGAAGTCGTAGGTACCCTCAGAGTACTCTTCTCAGCGTTAACACGGTATATTCAACTACGGATTTTAGGATGGACAATATCAGGCTCAGTTTTGGTAAGTTCCCGAGGGCCAAATAAACGTCCTATTACTAATTCGGCATCCTTTCAACTTGGGTTCTATCGTGAGAATCCATCTTAAGATCATTTATTGTGAGTTTGTTAGATTTATCCTGGTCGTGAAATTGGAACCGTATCTAACTCGTTGGCCATAATCGTCTTGTGATTTCGAAAATAAATTCTACGAGTCCTGACATGGGGAGGAAAGACTGTTAAGACTATTACTTTGGCATAAGGACCCAATGCTACGTATCGCTCTCCTAACTATCTGCCTACCTACCCTCTAAGGAACCCTAGAATATGCCATCATAGGAATACTACACAAGAGTAGGCCGATGATATTTGTATGGTTAATGTACTAGTTAATTAAATAATAATTAAGTCTTGTCTTGACACTTGAGAATATGATACGACTGATGTAAAAGCATATGATAAGTGGGTTGAGCTACAAAATTTATATAAGGCCACCTTACATAAGTACCTAACCGTTAGTACATGAGGTAACGACGTCCATGCAATGGATGTTTATGAAGGTGGATACTTATTACATACATTAGGTACATGTACGTACCTATACCTATACATAGGTAGCCTCATGGTTGCCTTATGTAATATACCTATGTACCTCTGCTGACGGGTGGCTGCAGAGACCGGCTACATGTGGCTACGTAGCTACCTAACCTATATAGGTAGTTACATTAAACACTTTCATTGATGCGTGGAACTCGCTACCTCGACTTTCCTACAATAATTCCCTGCTCTACATCTGTACAGCCTTCGCTGAAGAGCTGAAGAGCCGTGGTACTGTGCTAAGCTGAGATCGACAGAAATCAATCAGAACATGTCATCCAAACAACACGAGCCGAAAATCACATCCAAGAATCTCGCCTACTCAAGCGACCTACCGCCCTTTCTGGCTAGGCTTCGCGGTCAGCAGCAACAACAGCGTGACTCCGACTCCCCAGACCCGATTCTCGCCGCACGCCGACGAGCCGCACGTCCGCGGTCTGCAAGCGAGGAGGCTGAGGACGCGCCGCTTGTGGTCGACGAGGCGGGGAATGCAGTCGCGTTCCCAACTGGTGCGGATACAGACCGGCCTGTAGATGTAGAAAACCGCGGCGCGGAAAACAGGAATGGTGCAAGTGTAGAGGAAGTGAGGGAACGGGAAAGGGAGAAAGTGGCTGGCATTGGCGCGGGTAAGAAGCGCAAAGTAGGCCGGGTAGTCGGTGGTACCGACGAGGAGGAACCAAACCCACCAGGCAATGCAAAAATCCGAGAGAAGGAAGTAAGCTCTCCAACAAAAACCAGCAACAAATCTGCCATCGACGCCAGAGAGACAACGAAACAGACCAAGAAGAAGGCCAAGAAGATCAAGCTCAACTTCAACGACGATGGAGAATGAAGGAGACCAATGATCCTGAAGGTACCAAGCAATCGATACATTACTACAATCCGAGGCTTCGGCATAATATACGCAGGCGGGGTTAGACAGCATAACAAGAGGCAGCATCTGTGGCGTACGCCATGACCTGTCCCTTCTCAGGCCTTGGTACCTCTATTTTCGACGATATGTAGCCGAACGATGGCCATTCGCAACGAACCCGTCCCATCGTGAATGAATGATAGGGAGAATACCACGCCTTGAGATTGAGACAGCGAGCTTTCCAGAGAGATGATTCTTTTGCGCCTCGAGGCAAGCAGTTAAACTTCAGGCAAATTAACTAATACGGCATCTAGCTCTAGGCAAGGCTTGGACCTCGTCAGAATATCTCAAGCATTTGAGGGTATTACGGACCGTTATGGTTTCTCAAGGCTAATGAAGTCTACTGACGCCTTAGTAAGAGTAAACCTCAACGAGGTTAATACTAAGATTACTGGTATCCAGAGCCGATCGAACCCTTTAGCATACAAACACCCGAAGAGCTTTAGATCACGAAGACTCCGTCGGATAGATTCGTATACTCGTGGTGGTTAAATATTTGATATGTACAACGTATATATTACTCGGCTTTTGTCGTAGCCGGTCCCGTATCAGGTCCATTTTAAACATGCAATCCCAATCCAGCAACTGCTGTCAGTACTAATACCGTGATATTGAATGTGTCTATTGCTCCAATAGAACCCACATAAGCTCACCAGCCAAACCGTGACGCCTCGCAAATGCAACCTGCTTTCAAACGTTTCAGACCATCTCGAAGCAGATAACCTCTCCTTTCTCGTAGTCCCCTTGCTCGCTTTCTTTCCCGCCGTGTGAAGATTCCGCAATACCAGGCAACTAGTAGCGAGACATTCGGTTTCTCGAAGGGGAGGAAGAGTGATCGTGGGGGCTCGGGTAGCCGTAAGAATCGTCCATGTAAACAGTAGTACGGCGTTCCTCCTCGGGAAGAAGCTCTTTTACCTCCCAGTTGTTCATCCGCGTGCCCACGGAGAACTCGAGGTCTTCTTTCGTAATAGAGTCCCAATACTATAATTATGCGTTAGCACGACTCGAGTACCCCAGTTTATATGAATATGACCTACCTTATAAACCATCATTACAGCGAGCAGGTTGCAGATTGTTGCGAAAAATAGGCCATCGATATAATGGCTAGTTGCTTGGCAGATCGTGGAACTGAGCGCATATAGAATGACTTGGCCTATAATGAAGAAGAACAGGCCGAATGCGATATCTCCCAACGGCCAGCGGTCTTCCAGGGTGCGAACAACCAGCAGAATTTGTAGGGCCACGTAGATGACGAGTTGCACACCGTTGAGCAGATACAGCACAGTGAATAAGCCTACCGTGTTCGCCGGTCCCATACCAGCCCATGACTTAAACGTAGCTAGCGATACGAGGAACGAGATAACAAAGGCTGCGAATGAGGAAAGTCGGAGCATCCATACAGACAAGGGAGTGCCGTCTTCGTATAGTTGAAACCCCACGAATCCGTTGATTAATAGGCAGGTGACTAGCGCAGACGCGAGGCCGGATTGTATCGCGACGAAGTACGGATAAGGCTCAGAGCCTGGCGGAACGACACCGGCGTCGACACAGAGGGATATGAATGATAGTAGCATGTAGAAGTAGAAGAAAGCTAGAATTTCCTTGCGACCTATGAAATCCGATTAGACCATTTGACTCGCGCAATAGGTTACTTCGTACGAGAGGCTACTTACCAACGGCAGTGAATTTTCCTCGGATATGTAAGATCATGACGATAGTCATGCCTAGAGCGATAATGTGTATAAAACTTGATGCGCCCTGGAAGATGATAGTATTGGCCAACTCGATATTTCGCGCGAAGCAGTCGGTCTCGATGCCGACGCCACTCGAGATGGAAGTAATGGGGCCGACGGACGGGCACAACGGCAAGGGTGCCGTGTGGCATATATCTGTGAAGTCTCCGAAGCCGCCCATCTTGTCGACGACGAAGACGACGAGGGATTTAGTCGATATCTATTCAGCGCGTGAGTCCACAAGGGACGCGTAAATGTAGGTGGATATGGCGAATGAGAAAGATCGAAAATACGGGATCGTCGGTGGTTATTGGGTGGGATGCACCGTGCCGATGAGCTGATGGAGCCCGGTCGATGGAGGGCTTCGAAAGAAAGCTCAAAGAGGAAATTGAAAAGAAAACGAGGGTAGGATGAAATTAATATTATTAGCGGATAAGTACGTAAGATTGGAACGAGTGACTATTAAGACGTCTCCAGGTACCGTAGCGCACTATGACATGGCCAAAGCTGAGAGAAAAAAAACTTGACCTTGCGTTTGGCCTGGTTGCTCTGCCAAACGTCTGAGCTGGGCTGGAGGCGGAGGCGGGAGAGTTGGTGGTTGGAAGTTGGCCAAAGTATGGAGTTTCCGCTTCGTTGCTGTGGGAAAAAAGGGTGAGACATGGGCGGTATTGGCTAAGTGCTCTTGGTCCATGCACTAAATCAAAGTGCCCACTAACTGATTTAGGCTTAGTGAAGGTAAAACATGGACAGTGCTCGTGTTCGGTGGTTGGCAGGGGTTGGGGTAGGGGTTGGGAAGGATCCACCGATCAGATCACATTTTGACGCCTTACCGCTTTGAAGTAAAGTCTAGCCCATTTTAGCCCATTTTTAGCGTTAAATGCTACCTGACCTAACTAAACCTTAATGCTCTCTCCAGTTACAATGTACAATTAATCTACCTATCTGTACCTAGGTGAGCATCTCCATTTACTGTTTACATAATTATCGTCAATTCGTCAGTTCGTTGATTCGAAGAACCATATTTCGTTTCAGCAATCAACGGTTTTATCCTTAATCTATCCTTAATATATCCGTGGCGGAAAGCACTGCGCCTATATTTTAGAGGAAAGGTCGATAGACACTTAGTCAAATACCTGCCTCATTTGAGAGTTAAAGTGTTCCAAAAATCAAAGCTAAGAACGCCACGACCGAAACCGAACCCTCTTAAAATGTGAAACCCGCTGCAGAATTTATATACCTAGTTATATATACATACGTATATCCCTTCCTCGGTCTTGAAGTTGACGTCAATTAAGGCTAAGGTCTTAGACAATCGAAGCCATCCGTACCAATGCTACGGGTAATCAATTACATACCTATACGTCGATATATCTTGGTGGGGTTGCTCTACGATCGAGATGTCACCTATATCCCCCCCAGTTAGTGAAATTGATATCGACTGAGGTGCATCACTCCCGTAAGGACAGTCTTATGCTATGCAGCGGCAGCCCCGCAAACCCGGCCAAGCGCAGTTGAATAAACTAAAAAGACGGTAGTTATAGAACAACCCATAGCAACCCATAGCAGCCAACCAAGGCTAAGCATATCAGACGAATCTAGACGCGCCCGTCATTCGCCGTTCGTTTATAAGCAACCATAGTCAATCACCAATTGCCTTTTAGGATGAAGTCGAGCGATGTAGATCGCCCCAATAGAAGGTTTCGACCTCCAACTCTGATATCACAATGAGGGGTCAACCCCAGCTGATACGCTCGATACACTTCGCTACCTATGTTAGGTAGGTATATATAGATGGAGGTCTGATCGGCCTGTGCGATGAATGAGGAGTCAAACTTTCAACTTACATGAACTCTGAAGTCGAAGCTTAAAATCGTTCGAGCATCATATTTCTGACAAAGTTGAAGCAATATTCCAAAGCAGGCCCAGCATGTCAAAAGTGTTGATTACAGCCAAGGAGAAGTACCAGGCAGTGATCGACGACGCTGGAAGGGGTGATTTCGTGTGTAAGCATCGCCGGAATAACCACAGACAATGTGATATACTGATCCTGCTGGTTAGGCCGGACAAATCGCATCGGCACCACTCGACACCCATCCAGCGGCGACTGTCACGCTATTAATAAGGTTGACCACCCCCAACAGCGTCGGCGGAGCAGCACAAGCATGAGGGACAAGATTAGGGATCTGATGAATCGGCCTGCTTATTGAACCATGTATATCTATCACTACAGAGCGGTTAGCATCGATGAGGGGAATGCGTATGAGTCAACTCGATTATGGAACCAGGTTAGGCTTTACGCCATAGTTACCCAAGGGACTGGAACGTACACCCTTGTTTCCCGATAACTACTTCGTACGTACAAGGATGGGGAGGAGACAAGCCCTTAGGTGCCGTAGGGCTGCATGATCTAAACGAAATGCCCTGTGAGGTTTCACATTGTAGTCAACTAGCCGGTAGGCAGTGAAGGGAATAACCCGTATCGATTAGGCTTTTATATATTACGGTAGTACTAGTAACTTTTATTAACATTATATCAGGTTGCTCAAATTAAGACCTGCTTCGTGATTAAGTATTATCCACCGATTTTAGATCCTTCGGTATCCCAGGTGATCTTAATAGGCTCGTGATTCCCCGAGAACTTCTGCCCGGCCAACCACAACTCGAATCTCAACTCCGCAGGAGCTACGATGACTCGAACCTCGTAACTACATATGTAGAACTTCTTGCCGTGGAACAAGAACCTCCTCGACTTACGCTTCATAATCATGTCGCTGTGGCTTATCCCCGTGATGTCGCTCTTCACTACGCAGAGCTGCTTGAACCCTTCTATCCAGACGAATGAGTTATCTACTGCTATACGACCCGTTGGTTTACATAGCTCCCCGGACGACTCACCTTGGTTTACGCTGTGTGGTAAGTAATATGGGTCCAAGTCTGAGATTACGACGATCGAATCCCAACTGCGGTTCGAGTCTTTGGGGTCCACTTTCTTCGTATAAGTCGTGCTGATAGGGGCGTTCGTACTTATAGAATCGCCCTGGATTGGTGAGTAAGTACTCCAGTACCCATTAAAGAAGCAGACGCGCTGGGTGCGTACCTTTCTAATTAGCCAGTCGATCTGGCCCATTGCGTATTGTTCTCCGTCGTAGGAGTCCGTCTTGACTTCCTCGTCGATGTGAATTTCCGGGTTGTACTTGGTCTTGCATACGAGGCCGTAACTCGCTCGAGCTACTCTACTTACTATGACCGGTGCGAGTCCGGATTCTAGGTTTTGCAATCTATCTAATAATAAACCCTTTACGACGACTAGTTGCGGGTCGGGTGCTTGCAGTACCTTGACTTGATGGGCATGCGGGTAGAGGCTGGTCATCATTACATGCTGAATACGATCACGGACGTACTTAGAACTCCCAAGTCCACCGGATAGGATCATGTAGCTCTAGTTAGTCGGTTAGTTCTGGTGCATCGGTTTCGTGGTGCTCTGTCAAGCCATTACTTGAACTTACTATCGGCCGGTCGATTCCGTTTGCTAACATCCAGTCTAGCTGCTCGTGTATCTTTCTCACGATGCCCTCGACGTGTGGGTCAAAGAGGGCTTGCATCTCTTCCCTATTTCGCAGGTCGTTAGATTTGAATTCGCCTAGTGCGGTGTCTAGAGATGAGGTACCATGATATTACTATCCTACCAAGCTCTATCCGAGCGCCAACATGGTTAAGGTTATAAGGAACACCATCTAATGGGAGCTTATAACAATTCGATTGATAAACTCGTTCCCCAAACTTGTGCTTCGTCGTTCGATACCTCTCGCTCTTGACGAGTCTTTCGGCACAGTCAGGAGGAAGTTGGCTCACCAACTCGGGGAACCGGCTCAGGCGATGGTTGATCATCGTTACAAACGCCTGGTCGATTAACGTTGAGCCAATCCCGATACCGTCTACTTGATTTAGTTGGGATAGTGACGGAAACGGTTGCCGCGCTTCGGCAACCTGCATTAGGGCGAGATCTGTCGTCCCTCCTCCCGCGTCGACGGATAAGAATATGTCGCCTGTTCTAAAAGCCACTGTTGAGTTCTTAATGGTCCCGACAGCCGCCGCCTCAGACTCTGTCAACTCGACCGTAGCTCTATGGTACCGACCCTCGGAGCCAAATCCCGCATTTTCAATACACTGCTTGAAGGAGTTGATGATATCTTGGCTTCTCCACGTTGTCGGGACGCTAAAAATGAATTCGACAACTAATTCCTGCCATCCCACGTGGCTTATGCCGGTATGCAGTTCCACGGTATACTTGACGTGCGCGTAAACTTCGCGTAGATAGTCGGAGACTAATTTCTGCGCATCGCGGACGGTGGCTGGCGCCTCACCGATCCTTTGGCGGCGCGCATCTTCCAATGTCCGCTGATCGAGAAAAATCTTGAAGAATTCCCGCTTCTTTTTACATGTTACGTCGTCATCCTCGCATAGATACCCCCACGACGACGGAGTCCCATCTTCGTTATAGACAAGACAGGTATGGACCTTTTGTTCATTCTTGGTTGAGGTGCCGGGCCAATTATGTATGATCTGAAGAGGACTCTGTAGAGTCTGATTCCGCTGTGGCCGCGCCCATGCGACGCCTTTTGCGTATGATAAGTATTCATAACGATTGGTAACGATTGGTTAGTGGTGAAGGAGGTAGCTATGCTACTTACCTGTGTAAGTTGTTCCCAAGTCAATAGCTACAAGTATATCAGGTCGTTCGCTCGCCATGGTGGGCTAATACGCGCAGTTACGTGCATGACTTAGGAGTTGTCGGGCGACTAGAAACATCTCTAATAGCTGTAAACCATGTTGGTCTTCGAATCAGCAACGGCAACAAAGGTCTAAGATTGGTTCACAGCGTTGGTTCGACAAATAAGTCTACGCATTACCTAAGAGCCTCAAGGCTCAAAGACCTTATTTATTAAGGGATATGTACAGGATTAGATCGAACCCTTGTTCTTCCAACGTGGGTCGGTAGGTTACGGCGGATATTGGCTGTAGGGCTGTGTATTCCGGTTGGGTCGATAGACGCTGCGCATGGATCACTATTTTTTTCATTTTGGTTCTTGTTGTGCTTCTGTACACCAGACCATCAGACTGGATCTTAGTCTGGTTTTTTAGCTGTTCAGGCTGTCAGGGTCGTGTGGGGATAGGCCATGACAGGATCGTTTGTTGGCTCATGGCTGTGCTCAGGCCCCCCTTCGACAAAACTTCTATTCTTGTTCATCCGATTATGAACGTGATTTACTTGCTAGCTGGCTAGGGGTAGTGTTGCTTTGTGTTGTGACGGAATGATACGGTTTTAGTGTACAAGCAAACATTGTTACCTCGAGTCGTTCGAAGTGCAACATAAGCCCCCCCCTAGAATTGTAGTGGCGCATCGTTGAAAGAGTAGCAAGTCGCCATAAAGCCCGGTAGCGATGTGTATCATCTTAAGTGGTCAAATCGAGTATAGCTGACAGGTAGCTTTAAGCCCCAACTCGCTAGGTTAGAACAATGCGTCCAGCAAACGTAGGCTGCGGCTGATCCCTGTTCATCTCCATTTCCGCCCTGCCTTGCCCTGTCTTTCTCGTACATCCTACCTATCTTCTCTTACATAGTACATAGGCCATGGGTTCATTCTCACCGGTCATTCAATGCCGAAGGAATAATACCATGCCTCTTCAGAAACAGCGGTACTTTTGGATGCCCTGGAATAAATTGCTGCACGAAAGGTCTCCTCCGTCTTTGATCGAGGCCAATGATAATGAAATAGAAACTATCGTGACTTGTTACTTTCTTTTAATACCTCACTACTATTATTTCGTTTCGTAGTGGAGGCTCTACTACAGTAGATAGCGCGTTTGGATGTTGTCTTTGTATGTACCGCAGATCCCATTCGTGCCCTACTGTAATCGGGGCTGTGTTAGCCTACGAGATAACCTTTTGTGCTATTTTGAGTATATCCCATGTACAGTACGATAACGGTGTTCCTTCTATCATCTCATTGATTATGTCTGGTTCATTCCCATGATCGAGAATTTAGAGGAAGTTGTGAGCCCATCCGGATTCCAGGACTCGGCGCAATGGCAGAGACATTAATATCGCGGACCACGGTTTCTACCGTATATACCAGAGGAACCTCTTACGAAGCGGTCGACGTATTTACCAGGGCGCCAGGAGAGCCGATATTTAGATTTACGACGGAACTCTGGAACTCCTTCACAACCACATCTACTGGCACTTCCTCCTCAACGACATCCTCTACGTCTACCTCTTCTACGTCTTCTACATCTACGACGGATAGCTCCAGTGCATCTTCAAGCCGAGTATCGCCGACGCTCATACATGCCGCGCCGTCGGCCGAGTCAAATAACAACTCGGGGCTTTCCGCCGGAGCAGTCGCCGGAATTGCTATCGCATGCGCCATCGCTGGGTTGATATTGGGGGTATTAGCAGGAGTTTTTATATTTCGACAGCGAAAGCGACGAGGGTCGGGTGATAGGTCGCACGAAGGCGAATATGACGGCCAGGACAAGCCCTTGCAGAGCTTTGTGTCAACAGATAGACTCCAGCTGGACCAATTTCTCATTGATCCGACGCCGGATGCTGAAATACGCACGGAGCTTCGTTCGTTAAGCCAGCTGCTGCAACAACATGTCGAAAATAATTACCATAACATGCCGGTTTCCCGTAATGTAGATGCCCTGTCTGCGGAACTTGTCCGCTTAGGAGTGGGCCAGAATGATGCTTTACCAGCCGATAGGCTTGCTTCGCTAGCCTTGAGTCCGAGAAGTCGGTATGGTGCTATCCAACACATCATCGCCAGCGTTGCGTTTGCCAGCGTAACCCTTGACGGAAACTCGCCGATATGTCTACTTCCGCAACCGATATCCTCATTTGTTTCCTTGATGCCGGAGACGGAGAACTTTAGAGGAAACCCAGATGGTGAGTAGATTGGTCCAGTCGATGGTATCGTGGGCACTGATACATGTTTTCAATAGCCGTTAATATTGCGTTTACTCGATGGCGGCAATTGTCTGCCTTCTTGCTTCACCCAAGCAGAAGTGACAGGACGCCGTTAGCCCCGTCCGAAGATATTAGCACTCGCCAAGCGCAGCAACTTGCTGAGGCCCTCAACGCTTTCCTCGAACCCTTCGTAGCAGGCGACCGCGACGACAGATACGAGCAGGAAAACCACTTGCGGGAAGTGATCGTGGAGTGCGTTACGTTGGGCTATCTGTTATTGTCTCAGCCTTCGGAATATCGGTTCCGCTTTGAAGATAGTGTAAAACCGAACCACATAATTGTTTTTCCAGGGGTGGACAGGATTAGTGATGAGGATGGTCATAGACATCCTTCGCTAGTTCAAGCAGTCGCTTCACCTGTGGTCGAAAGTTTTTAAAAGGAAGGGATATTATATCTAATGTGTTTAGGAATGGGGAGAGTTGCTAATGAAATAGGTAATCTTTAGGTTGTTAGCCATTCGGTTGTATATAACCCATATAAGAGCGTTCTAGACCATGACACCGTGTGGATAGGTACTACATAGGTACCTTATGTATAAAATAGAAGGACATATCCGAGCTGAAAACTGCGCCGTACATTATGAAACGAGGAACGCTATGGATACTGGACAACGTTGTCCGAACTCTTACCTCCTATGACCTATGTCCTGTCCGGCCTGTATCCCGTATCGCACTAGAGCCGCAACAAAACGGCCCCCACCCCAGGTTAAGGGCTTGATTCTTGATTAGCCCTTCGGAGCAAACGGTTCATACACAATCCTAGTCTCATAAGCATTAATGTCACACTGCCTGCTTAGCCCGAGTCCAATACTTCTTGCCCGAGCGGATCACCCTTCTGTAATGGGCTGACCTACGTTGTAGATCACTAGGTAATCACTAGGTAATCTCTGATGTAGCTAAGACACCATTGGAACATCAAGTGCTGACCGCCTTAGACTCCTGAATTTATTTTACCAAGACGGTATAATCGGTTTTAATTGCATAGCGGGTTCGTCCAAGGATATGAGTAAACCCTCAGCTGGCTAATTAAGTCAAGCCACGCTCTCACGGCATCAAATTAGAGTATGTTGACATGCTTTCACGCCAAGGTCCAAGTCCCACTATCGTCAACCTGGTTACACATATATACCGTGCTCGGGCTAGACTTGTGAATGTCGTTTCCTGCGATCATTTACGGAGCTTCGACCGAGGTGAAAATATGCAATTTTAAACACGATGATGTTAGAAAGAATGCGACGCTTCAAGGGTTGTCGATCAGATGATTCCTTAGCAACGACGGAAAAACAACCTAAAAGGCAATCGAAAAATCACGATTTCTTCAGGCGTCTGTTAGGAGATAGGAAGAAAAAACAACAGCCCCCAGATTTCGATGATCCTATGAAGGGCCAAGTTGCAATGCCGGGGAGAGACGATATGGGTTGGGAGACGACCATCCCATCTTTCGAGGGGAATTGCACCGGTACAGTCCAGTCGCGACCCACCCCCCTCGTAGTCCCTTCATTCTACCAGGATTCTAGTATCCCGGAGACGATAACTGCGGAGGACGTATCATCGGATCTTCAAGGTGACGTTTCTGGAAGACATCGCATGTCTCTAGATGCACGACTGTTTCAAGACCATGTCGAGGTGGCGACAGGACCTAGCACCGGTCTGAGTGCTCTATTCCAGCAGCCTACTCGCCTTAGACGCCATTCAGAGTTATGTCCAAGTCGCCTACAAAACCGCCCTGGCAGTTCTAGCTCAACAAGTCCTGCTCCTCAGACCTTCTTGTCCATAACACCAAGTACAAGTTGTAGCTCTATCAGATCAGAGCATAATATTCAAATCCAGCCGGGCAACTCCGAATTTGGGACATCACAAGCGCGAGCACGACAGGACCAGCCTTTCCCAGCATCCTTCCAGCATGGACCGATCACTAAGCCAACGGATAGTCTTAGTGATGAGACGGATAGAAATGAACGGCTGGCGCATTCATTAAGCTATAGAATCGCTCTGGCCCAGGTCTTCATGTACCAGGCCCGGATGTCCGACCGGCCGGTGAAATCCGCTATAGACATTTCGGGAGAACGACATGCTGTTCAAATATGAAGGGTTTGGATTTCCACGACCACGGACTATGAAGACCAAACCAAAGCAAGCTAGACGGAAAGCAACGCCGTTTACCACGACCATGCCGAACCCGCCACGGATATTCCAGTGCACGACAACCCCTAACCACTACATGAACCACTACATGATAGGTTGACACAATTAAATATCGGGAAGCGTAGATTAATGGCTGGGATGCAAAATGACGAGCCCAAATGAGCAGCAAACAGATCTAGTTTCAGGAAATGAGATAGCAGTGACGCGGGAGGTGCCTGTTTAGGGTATTATTCGCCCGCTATCTATGATATTCCAAAAGGGAATCGGAGCGTAGTTGACGCCTAACGCTGGACCAATCGGCGAGGAATGAGGTGCGCGACAGACTGATATGTCATATTTCGTGCTCGGCGAAGAGGCGGTGATAATAACACGACCTGTACGACTAGATACGATTGTATACGATTGTACACAATTGTATGATGGACTGTTTACCGCTGTAAAATAAAACTGTATAATCTTAGTTTGCAATCCTACTTTAAACGAGTCGTCGACACGTACGAATCTGTGCCTATCTACTTGAAATAATGGTAGAAATTTTAATTCGCCACGGAAACCTTCGTTCTGGCCAAGATCCCGAGAACCAGTCAAGCTAGCGACATAATTGGTTCGAGCATTATTCGAGAAGCCATAAATGATCAAATAATAAGTGGACTTCGTCGATAAAATTCATGGGGGATTTTCCCACTATAACTTTTTGGGCCGACGTCTAAGGTTAGAACAACATCGACGATACATACCTCCTAAGCAGGCACTCACGTAGGTAACCTACATACCTAGGTAGGTATATAAAGTGTATGCGTAAGTATAGACTAAGATTAACTAAGTCCCCTTAGGAGGTTATACTTCTACACTGTATTGTGCCGTTTTTCAGACCACGATGGCATCTCACGATCCGATCTGCCAGGTTAGCCCCCCCCTCAAAAAAAAAAACCCCCTCTGAATCATCCCTTATCTTCTTCTCCTCACCTTGGTCCTAAAGCTGATATCTTAATAGGCGGTGAACTTGTCTGATGGTCAACCATGCAACGCTGTCGCGACAACGTGGGAGAACCTTTTTTGTAGATTCCACGGAAAGCAATGCCACGGGTTATATATTGGTTACAAGAGACGAAATGCCAAACTGGATGCCCTGTCGGATAATGCTCCTCCCTACCTAAAGGAGGCCAAGGTTCCATTGGCCAACGAGACATTCGAAGATGCCAGTGATGAATCTGTCTTGCGAGAGATACATGCTCATCTTTACCAAGAATACGTGCTTCTCGGAAAGGTAATCGATGCACGAAGGCTTCATCATAAGCACTTCTATCCGCTCCAGATGGATTACGGCCATCAAGCCTATCTAGATAGCCTTTCTAGCCGGCGTCATATCGTCCTGCGTGCGCTTGAGAAACTAGAGACTCGCACTGCCCAAGTTCTTTACGAGAAAGAAAAATGGTACAAGTGGGTTCGTGAAGCCCAACAGGAAGAAGAGGCGACTCGCGAAAAAGAGTCCAAGAAAGTCAAGCTCGAAGCAGCCATGTTCAAGCGTCACTGGAAGAAGATGCAGACTCGCTTACGAGCACAACGCGAGAAAGAGGAAAAGCAGCGCCAAGATACTTATCTCGAATCGGCCTACCAGGAGCGTGTGTCTATGCCGCTCAATAACGAAGATGACTCAGAAATGTGGGATCCTATTGAAGATGTCGTTGACGACGAACGCAGTCGATACGTCGATCTAATAAAGCATTTCCTATGGATGGAAGTCCTCGTCGACATTGACGAAAGCGAGACACCCGACCAAAAGGCTGCTGATTCTTCCGATCCAGCCGCTGGCACGGAAGACCTTTCGGTGCCCGAGGAGAAGGGGCCCAAAAAGGCGAAAAAGAAGTCCAAGTCCAAATCTGCGAAGTCTGCGGCTGCGTCGAGTAAAACCAAGCCCAAGGGAGGTGCCGCCTCATCTAGCGATCGTTTGACAGGGCAAAGTCGAATCATGGAGATGATAGACGAAGATTCGCAGCTACCGGAAGGGCTGTCAGAACCTGATAAGGGAAATATCGAAACCGAGTCTGAAATGAGAAAACGCCTCAAAGAAGGTGTAGAAAAGAACTACGAGGATCTGCAAGGTCCGATGCTAATTGGGACCTTGGAGAATCCCCACGGCACCTATCTTAAGACGGCTCCTCTAGCCGATGAAGAGATTGATTCTCTTATGAAAGATATAAAGGAGATCAAGCTGCTCTTGTTCTGTCGTCTTCTCCTGTCGCATGCCTCGTTGCTACCTACGGCTATGCGGGCCTCAAGCGTGGAAGAGTTCCTTAGTGACCCCGAGATTGCCGAGTCCGACCTACGAGATCTTTGCCTCAAGGTGGAACAACCTAGCCTTCAAGACATTCGGGATGCTTGCGCAGATCTTATTCGGGGAGATGAACCTGAGGATGAAGAAAACAATGAGGAAATACTTGAGGAAAAATCGTTCGAAGACGTCATCCTCCAAGAACGCCGATATGGCCACCTTCAAGACCCAGATTGGTTCCTGAACAATATGGTTGCCCATCGTAAGAAGATGGTCGGAAACAAGAACGAATTTCCCGAATACGAGAAGTCCCTCAAGAAAGCTCGTCAGCAGGGTAAGATGAAGGTTCGCATCTGTGGTAAGAACATCTGGAATTATTCAAGTGAAAAATCCATGTCTCGAAATGGCTGGCTCCAGTTCTCCGTTATGTCGAAAGACTGCGACTTGAAGCATGCTGTCCAACTCTGTAGAAACTGGGACGAATTCTCACAGCTCAACTTTCTCACCGTTTGGCAATACTTTCCCGCGTCGAACTGGGTGTCATGGGGGAGTGATAGGGCAACGGCGCAATTGCATGAACTTGTAAGCATCTTTTATTCTCCCGTTATCCCCTTTTACCCGAATCATCTCCATGATGAAATAGCCCCGTCCATATTTCCAATCCAGGCCTTAGGAGTAACTTCTAACTGTAGACCAGGGTTTCTTCCCTTACTTCAAAGATTTCGAGGCCCAAAAACATAGCCGACACGTCCAGGTTGGCGCACGGAGCCAGCATCGACGCCAGCATCATATTGTCGAAGCTAGAAATATCATTGTAGGCCATATGAGACGCAACGATTCGGTGACTCGCCGTTTCCTCCAATATTGCTCTATGCGCACCGGTGAGATACTCCTTCTCGTGCGAGACGGTAAGACGGGGAAGATCATCACTGCCCCCGAAAAGGGGCACCTATGGACCATGCGCTGCAAGGAAGGCCTCGGTCGCGCCTCAAAGAACGAATGGGATATACAACTCGAGGTTGGTCATGCATACTTTGATATGGTAGACGTGCTTAGAGAGTGGCGCCTGGGCTTCGAGGATTATTACGATGTTTGGATATGGGACTTCGCCCCCTGTAGAGACGCTACCAATCTCTATAATGTAATGGTTGAGGTATGAGAAACGCATGTGCGAACTACCGTCCGGATGCTGACATTGTCCAGGCACTCCGGAAAGCATGGAGGGTAGCCAAACCCTTGGACATGTATCGGCACAGAGAACCATTTCTTCGTGGCCTCACGAGGAATCACGATACTATGCGTGTTCGTTCTATTCAGCCGGGAGAGCAAGTCCAAAGCCTGTGGGATGAGGTCAACGACGTGTCAAACACCTTCTTCATAGCGGACCCGACGCATAACAAGATCATCGAAACAGATGGCGACACGCATAGTGACTTGTCACCGAACCTATTTTACAACGAAGCCGATGCTGCGGAAGATATGGTCCTCTTCTCCGACGAATTAGTCACACCTAATCGAAACGTCCCTTTTAGGGAGGTGACCAACCCGATCATCCGGTTGGAGACGACACCAGCTACAGTGATTAACGTGCTAGCACAGAGGACTAGAGAGTGGAACATGAAGCATAAAGACCTCCGTGGGGCTGGTAACGACGAAATTTGGACTCCGGATACTGATTCCAACAGTGAGGATGATGATGAAAAGAAGATCACCACTCACTGGAGCCTGCCGCAGATATGGGAAGATGCGATCGCAATGATCAACCATCACCATATTAGTAGCGAGAAGAAAAAGCTGCTACGTCGAGTCGGGCTTCTGAGCGAGACGTCAAATGTAATCCGCGGCGGTATTAATAGCCTTAACAGCGTCGAATCAAAGATGAAAGAAGCGGATAGGATCATGATTATGGAACGAGACCGTGGCGATGGTAAGCCAAGTGCACTACCTAACAAACAATAGTAGTAGTTGCTAATAAGCCATTAACCTACAGCATTTGTCGAGGCCTTTCACGCAGCAGATCTAGAACCGGGTGCTCAAGAAAAGTACGCCGAAACCCGCAAGATCCTCAGCGGAATCCTCGGGTCTCATCATACTGGCGAGTCGACAGATTGGGTTTGGTTTCTAGTTGGCATTCTCAACTGGCTCGGTATTAGAGCCGACTACAATAACTACACGCGTGATGGGCACGCAGCTTGGCCACACCCGTTTATTGCTCAGGATATGATCAACGCATTTGTTTCGATGGCCATGTTCTTCCCAAACCTAAGCCTAACCAAGCCCGTGATGGGCTTCTTCGATTCGGAAGAAGGGGAAAAACATAAGCACACCGTTTTACTCAAGGCAGACGAGCGTGCCAGGACACTTCCGGATCGCCGCACGAGGACAAGCTTCAAGTACCGACCAAAAGAGTTTTGGAATGATTGGGAGGAGTTCCAGAAGAAGTGCAGCAGGGAGAAGAAATATTATGCTGATATATACCCTATGGAATGGAGTGTTGCTATTCGGCCCATCATCGCGAAGCGTAAGTCTCGTGCTATTCCATGACTCTCGAATTTCCCCCTAATTTTATTCTACGTAGTATATCTCGCCGGTGTCATCGCCCCGGCATACATGGAGAACAATGAACTAATTGTTCCCGGGCTTGCTGTCGCCGCTACCGAGCCGCACCGCCCCGGTAAGTTGGATCTGTTCATGGATTATTCCGATCGAGACCGTTCCATCAACTACTCCCGAGACGTACCTGGCTTCATCGACCCCGATAAATGGCCAGTATTCTTACCTCTCGCTCGGGACTTCGCCTCCAAGCACAGCGGGTCGAGATTCGCAGTCCTCCGCATCTGGTCGGCGCCGCACTTCTACCCAGCAATGATAGGCAGCTGGAACCGGCACGCAACCGCTTTTCGCGACAGCGTCGGACGGTCTTGGATCTGGAAGTTCATCCCCAAGGATATGCCCCCTAGCGAATGGAGTATGTATCATACCCTGAAGAAGCGCTTCGAGCTTCTGAAAGATGAACTGAAGGTTGGGGAACGCGTTATTCACCGCGGCGAAACTATCCTCGTCATGGGCCTTGACGAGACCGATCTATTGAAGTATGTTACGGCAGTTGTATTTGCGATCCAGACCAAGCCATGGCATCGCGAGATCGATCTCTGGAAGAGTTTTGTAAACGTTGATCTGGAGTTTCTGGAGGGGCTGGATCCATACTGGTTGGACTGAACTGCAGTTGTGGAAAATGTACACTGAATCTATATAGCTACCTGCCTACCTAGGTGTATATTGATCAAGCCAAACGCGTGCTTAAATAAGAAACCCCTGGCGACGTTATCCGACGTCTCCGATGTCTCCGAGCCGAGACTTATTGACCTCGAAGCTCGTCGGTCCTAACATCTGTGAGCAGGTTAGCATTTCTAATATAGTGGCACTTCTTCCTTCTTCCTTAGCTTGGTTACCGTCAATTACTTCTCGCGTAATCGCGCCTATGAGCGCTCTAGGTCAGATATATATATATATATATATGCCTCATACTAGGGTAAATATCTGACGTGTAGAACATCCATCGTGTGTAACAGGTGATTATTCCTTTATAAGGAGACCGGATGGGCCGCCATCCCAGAAACACAATAACAGTCCTTTACAACACCATCTACTTCGCTCTAGCAAAAGTGGTTAACCTATTGAAAACTGCGTTAGACCTACGAGCAAAAATCGCAATGGATATCACCAACATAACCTCCTCAATTCTCAAGCTCTTCCACCAAAACCGAACCCTCGCCATAGCCACAACCGCCTTCCTAGCCGGCGCCAGCACCTCCTCGATCCTTTCCTTCGTAATATCCGATTACCGTGCATGGAGATCTCTCGGGCGTAACGGTCTCCCTCTCAACATCTTCGGCTACCTCTTCCAAGCGATCGCGCGGCCCCTCGCCCGCTCAGACGCCCGCGTCCCCGCCCCCTACAACAACGCCAAACTAGCACGATCCCCACGCTATGGTCCGTTAAGCCAGCGCTCCTTTTATACCAGCACAATACCATCGCGCAAGGGGCCTCGCCCCGCAGTCCCTCCGTTCGCCGGCCCACACCGACAGACAACGCAGCAGGCTACGCCCGAGATGCAAGCTCGGCAAGAAGCCTTCCTACACGCGCTCGCAGCCGCCAATCCCTCGTTAATACAAGTCAAGCCGTCGAACCTCGAAGGGCCGTCTTTCAAAAGCCTATGGCTACAATCCGATATCGCTCTACGTGACGAGATCAAGAATATGAACGGCGAGTTCGCGCACCCGCATGCCGAGGGTAGCACGCACATGGTATTAAGTCTAGTCGATGCTGCTACCGCTATCGAGCGCGGCTGGTCCGAACGACACCGTATGAGCGGTGTCGCCGGTATACTACCGTGGAGCTACGTTCTAATCTACGCGCCGCGAGACGACGATGAATTTCTCATCTGGAAGGAATTCATGATGGCGAGCGCACGCTACGTGCTCGGCGGCGAGAATGAGGTTATCGTGCCTTAGTATTTGTAAGCTGTCCAAGAATCGACTACGATATGTATCCTTGGTAGAGTTTCGACACGGACGATATAGGAACCTTCTCTCTATATCCAACAATTTCCCATCCAGAACAAAGCTTTATGAATGAAAGCTTCCAAGAGGCAAAAAAGAGTAACGGCTGAGTTGGTATAGTCCAAGCAAAGTATCAATCAATTTATATGCCTGTACCTATGCTTATCACACTTCCTTATGAAACATTGCTGGATCCTGAGGCTTAACTGCCTGGGCGGCCACTTCACTGTCGTTTTTTGACCTTCCAGCATGTCCAATACTAAGGGTCGAATACGATAATAGATATCCCTAATAGAGGCCATCTTAACTCCAATATACTGGATTAATCAATATGAGGCGTACTAGTATTATTAACATTTGGAGGCTTCTCGGTAGCGTTGGAAATATATACACGAGGACTAGATCATATTCCATATCTTACACATAGAAGAATACAAACAAGAGCGCAAAGCCTTGTTTTCTGGTACCTAGATATAATGTTAATAAATTAATATGTTATATGTTATAATGCGTTAGGTATCAATCATTTTCGAGGAACCAGCCTTGGGTTCCACAACGATAGCTCTTGGATATGCTCTCGCCACATCTGAATTGGGTCCTGTGCCGCGGTATCCTCGGTAGGGGAACCAGCGGCATTGGATCCGTAGAGGTACGGCTTCCCATCCGCGTAACAAGCCGTTTCTTTCTCAGTAGGCAAGGTGCCGTTAAGGATAAAGGCTTTTATGATGGAGTCAGTACAGCTGGATTTATCCCTAGACGAATGCCCATAACCGTGATGAACAATCAACCTAGCATTTTTCCCCATTTCATTCATAAGGTTTTTACCGTTCCGTAAAGGAGTCGCTGGGTCGTGCGTCTCTGCGATTAATAACAGAGGATTCTTGAGGGTGTTATTAAGATCTCCTCGGTAAAGTTCAGCGGGCGCAGCCCAGTAAGTGCGGAAGTGTTGGCAGGGTAAGACATTGAAAAATTCCTCGTTCCCTGATATCCAGGATCTGGTAGTCATATTCGTCCAGAGCGACTGCCACCAGAGCAGACCGTCCGGCGGCAAAGGGGAGTCATAAGAATCTGCACATATAACTAAGGGACCTAGCTCGTGCGACCGAGGTCTCGAAGTGGCTGGGCATGGTAAAGAAGGGTGATATTCCCATTCCGAACGGTCAAGAAAGGCTGCAGCTAACGTCGAATTTCCTGCTTCCAGCTCGTATAACATCTGGGCTAGTGCAGGCCAACTATTGGCGTTGTATAAGGCGCGATATATGGCAGACACGATAGCGGAATATGTGATGAGAGAAGGGCCGCTCGATTCGAGATATCCCGCAACAGGTCGCTGGCTAAGCGAGGCCAGAAAGTTTTCCATGCGATTTTCCAACTCCTGCAGCGTTACAGCTTCCGCGCCCTTAGGTCGTGCTAAGGCGCAATATTTTGGACCGGCATTTATACACTCGCCTAGGAACCCTTCGCGCCAAACGTCGGTAGTATTATCCAGTGCTGCCCATCCAAAGCCCTCGAGCTGACGATGATCGCGAACATATTCTAAGGCATCTAGTATAACTCGACCCACGCTATGCGGAAACATATTGGCCCATGTTTGACCGATGCTGGTGCCATAACTTACGAGATAACCGGTTGCTTCGTCTTCGCCAAGGGCCTTGCGGATTTCCTCCATGTCCCGCGCAACAAATGCCGTGCTAAGAAACCGGGGAATATCACCGTGTTTTTCCTTGCACGCGTAAAATGTGGCATTATTCATAGCATCAGCGAGCTCTAGTTTGATTTCTGGTAACCCGGCCGCTCCACGATACTGTCCCGTCATTAGAGACCAGCGGTCTCTATAGGCGTCATGAGGGAAGCATGCTATGGAAGGTAACGATGCGTTGACACCACGGGGGTCCCACCCGAGGATGTCAAATTTGCCATCACTCAACCTCTTGGTGAAATCCTCTGCAGCTCTCCAGACTAGCGATGTGCCACTCGCACCCGGACCACCAGGGTCGACAATAATGGTACGCTCACTCTTGGACCCCGCGGACTGCCCGGTCGAGGAACGCGATCGTACCGTACCGACGCGTGCAAGGCCCGAAACTTGATATTTAGTAACCGCGAGCCGAACGATGCGAAGTTCAGACTGGTTTGTGTAATCTAATGGAACCTCGAGATAACCGCATAAGTAGATCCCCCGTCCCGAATATGGATCTTTGCCCCATGCACTCTGCCCTGCTATTGGAGCTCCCCAGCTCCAATGCTCGGGATCCGGGTCGAAAAGTTGAGCCCAGCTCCAGGCCGGATTGGAATCATCGAGCGCAGGTAATAGCGTTGCATTAGTGCAAGGAATGAAGTGGAATAGATCATCCGGAGCCGGGAAGCGACCGTAGGGAGACTCGGCGCAATCGTGTATCGCGTCACCTAGGCCACCTACGAGGCCGTGATAATATTGTTGACGAAATCCTTCATACGACAAGCTCGGAAGATGGCTGTATAAGGCAACAATCCCGACCAAGCTAATTGCAACCAAGGCATTCGGCCACGACGGTCTAGTTGGAGAATTTACATTTGGGTTATTCAAAGATGCCGATTTTTCCATCACGATAACTGACGAAAGATGGCAAGATGTCAGCCGTTGTGCCTTTTTAGTAGGAAGTGTACTTTAGACGGGGTTGGCTATCGGGCTTATGATAGATAAAGAGAGAAAGAATGATAAGTGTGTTGATTCCTGAAGAATTCTAAATAAGGGAGGCTCCCCAGAAAGGCTTTTATACTTCCACATAGTGCCTCGCACTTTCCATCTTTTCGTACCTGCACCGATGATGAGTTTACCAAGACTTAAAAAGGGTTGGAGTTTGTTGCTTTCGGTTATCATGGTCAACTCGTTTATAAATCAGGTACCTAGGTCCATAGGTACCTATGTTACGTATTGGATACAGGTACCCGTACCTAAAGGCACCTGACGTACATAGATAATTCCATGGGGGAGATTAAGTTACTTAAGGTATGATGATACAGAGATACAGTACCTACCTACGTAAGTCGCAGTAGAAATTCGGAGCGGGGCAAACCCGAGGTAGGTGCTCTCTGATCGGTACCTACTTGTAAAAGACTTAAGATCGTACCTATTAATATAAGTTCGTTAGATAATATGACTACCTACTTTGTACCTTTACATATAGATAGCATGGACATGCCAGAATTAAGGCTAAAATGACGAAAGGTACCTTTATAACAGGTATTATCGTCAATAAATAATCTGCTTGATGGCTTTGTCTGAACTATATTATATCTAAAGCTTAGCTATCCCTTACCTAGTTATCCCTTAGTTATCCTATTCCTACTTCAGTATCAGGTCTCTACTTTTGCCAGTACAATTCACGCTGTGATATCTTCATCTTCATCCATCGTGCCTTGGTTAATATGTCTCTAAACCAACCTCACTTATCCCATACAATAACATCCACCCATTTTCTACATAGGTATCCGCCTTATTTCTTCAGCCGTCCAGTACTTCCTCATGTTCTCGGCACCTAGCGTCGCGACCTCTTGATCGAGATGGGTCCAGAGCACGGTTCCCCAGTTCTCCATTTGCGCTTTTAACTTGCCCATATCCAGGTCCTGCTCACCGTCGCGACAACCCCTGAGATACTTGCGCATACCTTCCATACCCTCGTGGATCTCACGATGTTGTCGCAAAAGCTCCGCCGCGTTCTTCCCGCCCTTCCCGTCGTTCCGAAACTCAGGCATCCGTCGAGCTAGTATGGGGAAGATGTATGTCTCCTCGATATCGTGGTGTACCTCGAGCTGGGCTACAAACGCCAACCCGTCGTTTATAATAGACCGCCCGCCCCGCGACGACGATTTATTCTTACTACTATTGCCAGCACAGGCTGCTGCCCATAGAGCATTCCAGGCCGTGCGGAAATGGGCGTGGAATACGTCCATGTGCTCAGCTAACCGATTGTAGGCGCGAAACTCGGCTCCTTTGAGGGGCGCAAGTTTCTTTTCCTCCTTGTCCTGTTTTGTCTCCTCATCTTGCCCTACTTTTGGCTTTGTGGCGGTATCTTCGGAACTGCCGGAAAGCGTTATCGGGTCGTTCGTCGAGGCTTCGTTAGTAGACGACATGTCGCCGGCGATGAGGTGGATGCGATGCACGAGAGTATGTCGCGAAAATGCTACCAAATAGACCGTGGGGGCACGACGTCCCCAGGTTATGAGCGAATGAGAGCGAATCCCGATTAGAGACGAATAATTTCCGACAAGGCGAAGTCCAGCAATAGTACTTGTTGTGCGTCGAAAAATCATTTAAGCATTTATATGCGTGAAGTTTAGCCAAGCGTCGCTTCTCCTTACCATGAAACAATTATTTACATCGTCGCAAGCGCTTTAAATATACCCAAGTACATCTTAGGTACATGTATTTTAGCATGCATCGCTGATATCAACTTGGTGGTGGCGACCCTGTATCGAATAAGTCAGCGATTAGCAAGCAGGAATCTCTTTTTCTTCCCACTAACTAACCTTAACTACCATGTAAGCCAAAGTCTTTGCTATAATAATAATTGATGCACTACGTTTAGGGGGGTCCTGTCACGTGACGTTTGATCCACAAGGACATGCCTCATCGAAGATCGCTTCGTAACACATACCTTGCGGGGAGTATTGGATTGACATGAGCCTAACCTAGTAAGATAAATATCACGATATCATATATACCAAGGTACCGAGCTGCTACGCCGTCATAATATGTGCTGTCTTGCAATAAATAAAGTCAATTCTCTAGTCATAGCTACATGACCATCATAGGTGAACCTCCACCAGTGACTTTACTAGACCCATACCGAGGCTTTTTTTATCATTAAATGTCAAACCTAGCCGTATGCAGTGGATACAAACGCGAGAGAGGAAAACAAGGAAATCCCATGCCCGAGCGGCTTTCTAAGAGCGGACAGCACCACTTAGTACGCCACCTGTAAACTGTGTGCCACCGGCCTGTCTTTGACCAGTCCCGCCTGTTCTCGGCCCGCCTCGTCCCGTCCGTTGCCCAGCACCCCGGCCACCTCGCTGGTTTTGGCCGCCTCTTCTGTCGAACGCATTGGCTGTACCTTGTGTTCGTTGCTCGAGCGTGCGCTCGTTGGTCTCGATGAGCTGCGCCGCCTTGTCTGATAGCGTAAGCGCCAGACTCTGAAGGCGAGACAATTCGACACCTTTTCGGAAGATGACCGTCGATGTGACCTGGTCGAGTGCAGCAGCTAGCTCTTCGTGGCTGATCATCTTGCTGACGATGGCCGAGACCTTGCGGTCCTCGAGCTCGAACATGGATGAGAGCGTAGAAACGGCAAGAGTATCGTAGTAGGGAGCATATGTGAACAGATATGTTCGAAGGCCCTCCTCTTGTATTTGCTTAGATAGCATAGTCTTAATCTCGTCCGTGTTTGGCATCAAGTCCCAAATCTTAATGCTGTGGACGAAGTTGGTTGCTTTCTTCCACTCGCCAGCAGCCAGAGCACGGGATGCTTGCATGACGTGGTCACGAGTGTTCTCGGGAGGGCCAGTGAAGATTTGTCGCTCGTGGTACTCTAACATGCGTCGGTATGTCTTGCTGATGACCCGCTTCTTGATATCCGGCGAGGAGCCAGTTTGGGCAAGAAGCGGGATCTCGAGAAGCATGCTGCAAGTTAGGTAAACACACTCTAGAAGTTCGAGGTTGATATGCATATGGAAGGGTAGTTGTCTCTGCTTTTCTAGTCTCTCCTGTTCGGGGGAAACCTGAGCGTAACGCTGAATCATGACCCCCTGGGCCAATAACTCCTTCTGCCGACCACTGCCACAAATCTCTTGTAGCGTATTTTGCGCTTCGTATACCAAACCTTTGCGGAAGGCACATAGCCCAACTTGTACTAGTGTTCGGTTGTAGAGAATCTGTGTCTGGACGTCGAAACTGCCAATTGTTTCTTGCAAGTGGGACATGAGCATCATGTCTCGAGCCTTGTAGTACTCGTCATGGAGAGCGAGGAAGTAAATTTGGCACAGCATTGCACGTGCTCGAATGATACCGTCGCTGTTAATAAACAGGTAATTGCAAAGGACATTAAGGAGATTGGTAGCACCCGAGATACTCCCTCTGGGGGTGATAGTAGATTCGACATCAGCCGGTACAGGCTTCCAAGCATTCTCTTCGAGTATCTTAACGACCTGTGCAGGTTTGAAGTAAACATGCTCTAATCTACGCATAACAATGCGGTTGAGGCTGTCCTGAGGGGTTTCCAGAGATGCATCCTTGGCAAGGTTTTCGTAGTACAGGAGACCGCGGAAAATGACATTGTATAGGGAGCCCTCGTCGGTTAACCGCTCAATATATTCCGAGGTGTGAGGGTCGATATTTTGTAGCGAGCGAGTAAGTTCGTCGTCGAGACGCTCGACATACGACACAACACTTCCAGGGATTTTAATATACTTCTCGCCTGGTTGTAGTGTGGGCGGCTTCTCGTCATCATCCCATTCCTCAGCATTCTCTATCACAACATACTCTCTGTTCGACTCTAGTACTTCAAATAAGGTTGAGATCTCCTTTTCAGCAGCTTTCCAGTGCTCCAACGGCGTAGATGCCGAACTGCCAGAGCCAAGATCGAACCGCGCGGAAACGAGAGTCAAGAGAACCTTGATTTGTTGGTATGGAGTAGCGGCAACTTCAAGTAACTTCTCCATGATCTTGATTTGCTCAATCCTGTCCGTGTTCTTCTTACCACGAGACTCCAGGATTGCACGTAGGTGCTTGAAAATACTCTCTGGCGTAAACTGAAGCGTCTTACCTCCCTTTCCAACAGTAGCGAAGCCTTCCTGATCTTCGTCGACTTGGTCGGCGTATACGTCTGCCTTAGCCTTCTTAGGCTTGGGGGCAGGGGCTTCCTCCTCCTCATCTGAGGCGAGGAAGTCAAGGGGATCCTCTCTATACGCATCGACTTGGCTCTGGTAATCTTGTTTGAGCTTCTTGATCTTTTGCTTGACGGCATTAAGACCACGAGCACTCGTGGCGTTCATCTTCTTGGGCGTAACCTTCTGTTTCGAAATGGCCTCATTCATGGCATCTTCTAACTCGACTAGAGCCTTGATGTAGAGCTTCGGTGTCCTACCGCGCTCGGAGATCTTAGCGGCTTGCCTGTTGAGCTTATCGAATTCTAAATAGGAGCAAGTCATTAGCAAATGTGAACTCGGATCAATTTACTCGTCAGGTAAGCTTACCGACAGATACAGCACCCCAATCATTGATCTTTTGGCGCTTCTCGATGGTATCGATTATGGATTCAAGTTCGGCAAATTGCTTGTCTTTGGCGCTCTTAAGAGTTTTAGGGGTGTCGTCGTCGCTTTCTTCACTTTCGGAATCATCGCCGCGTAAGAAACGAGCAGCACCGGATTTTTTGCCACCTTCCTCATCGCTGCTAGACTCTTCTTCTGATTCGTCCTCGTCCTCATCCTCATCCTCCTCTTCAGATTCTTCCTCCTGCTCTTCTTCTTCCTCCTCCTCGGAGTAGAGCTCCTCCTCTTCGGAGCTGCTCTCGGACGAGCTGTCGTCGCCGCTACGGAAGAATCGAGACATTTTGGTCGGCGTCTACTCTACCTTTTTTTTATAAAAAAAGGTGATTGAGAGATGAATGAACGGGATGGTTTGTGATGATGCGACTAAGTGGGAGGTGTGGGCTTGTGCCTGGAAGAAGGCAAGAAGTTGTATGTGGAGGGGCAAAAGCAAATTAAAAAGGTGCACACAGTTTTTTTTGGAAAATTCCAACGAATTTTTGGTGCATGTGGGGTCGAGGGGTGGGTGAACCGATTCAGCGACCCAGATGTAAAAATGTAATCCAAGCTTATCAGCCTATCGGGTAGAACCTTCTTCTACTGAACATTAATACTTAGAATTGGAAATTTCGCCTATGCTAACCTCGTTGAGATTAAAATAAAGAAAATGGAATAAAATATTCCATTAGTATTTGTTTTATTCTTTCAGATGGAGATGATGTAAAACGGCCTTTTTAATTTGAATATCGTTACGAAACAACTTCCAAAAATATAACGAGTTTGTACATCTTGGTAGTTAGTGGATGTACTTGCTTTTTGACACTGTTCTATCATAGGGCACCAGCGCCTGTTCCTTAGGTAAGCATTAGGTAAGCAATATAATAATTGCTACATTGTCCCATAGCGACTTCCAATTGCAGATTTTGAATAAATAAGAGTGAGTTAACTTAGGTAGTCATGTATTTATTTGAATGCTGGATGATAGAGCATGTGACCAATGATACCTTAGCAACTCAATTCGCTATTTTATAAACTACCTACCTACATGTACCTAGCTATTACGGTCACGCCGACCTTGGATGTGTCCATGACTCACTAACACCGACGTCCACCCAAAATCTGAATTTATCTCTGCGTAGATAGCATAAACAGCATGGTTTCGAATGACGCCCTTGATACCTTGAGTACCTGCCCAGGCATAACTTAATACGGGATACATGTACTATAGAGATATTGAATAAAGGTAGAGAATCAGTATATTAAGAGGAACCTGAAGTAATGCCGGGTTATGTGTCTAGGAGGGTATCCGCGTAGATCATCTTTCTCATACATAGGTACATATAGCCTTCCTATGTTAAGGAATATCCAATTTGGTGGACATAATATAGTCCCACTTCCATATATCTTAGGTAGAAACATGCAACTCCGTAGGCAGGTAGACAGACCATCAAGATTAGCCATACATTAGGTAGGCCATTGTCAAAAATTTCCGTCGCAATAAGGTTGGTATTGCTATCTCGAGGAATATAAAACAAAAAGAATACCCACCTTATGAAGGTATCTAGGTTAGGCTAGAGGTAGGTAAGCAAAAATCCGTCGTGATTGTAACTCCGCTGTGCCGTTGACCAAACGCCACCGTAATACTGACGCCCCTGAGCTGGTAAAAGACCACCTTCAAAATCATAACCTCTTTTAATCAAACCATGAAGTTTCTATTAGGCGAGATCTAACCAGTCGGGGTGATCTTTAGCGCGCCAAGGTTTGATCCCTTTTGGGTTGGCATCACGACTTTTCTTAGCTTGCTCAAGGACTTTCTTACTCTCTTCACTGTTGTAAAGGGCGTTGAAGTCTGTAATTTGAGCACGTGCTGCATTGATTGACTTGAGAAAACATTGATGGACTTCCTCAGCTATCATTGGTTAGCATATACAGTGGCAAACCGAGAAGAATGAATACAGTACCAGTAGAATTATTTGGGATAACCTCGACCATACGTTGGAGGGTAGTTCTCAACTCCCGGCACTGTTTTCACCATTTGTCAGTAATGTTAGTAACGTGACGATGGACCATTTTGGCATTTCTAGCCTAAAAGGGGTGGGCAAACAATTGAAAAAAAAATTAAAATTTTTTTTTTTCGCACCTTGATGTGTAGAAGATTTAGCTGCTTCATGCCTAGTTCGAGCTGTTCTTCCTCATTTGGAACATTTCCTCCTGTGACTTGTCCTAAATCACTGACTGTGGATTTCTTCAGCTGACCTCCGACTGGAGCCATTATTTAAACAAGTTGCAAATCTTAAGACCAGCAACTTGATTTCTCTTAAGATCATACAACAAGCCAGAGAAAGAAGTAATGAATATTCTAAGATAGTAAAAAAATAATACTTAAACATCCACCGGGGATCAGATAAAATACGCAGATACGCAATACGCAAAAGATGGACGGCGATCATCAACAATGGGTCGCAGATTCTAGATTCGAGCTCCAGCTCTCTCAGCCTCATCAATCTCAATCTCAAGTCCAAGTTCAAAGTCGAGCCCAGGCTCAATCTCAGCCGAATATTAGCCGACCCCACTCTACCCCCATTCAAGGAAGTACTTCCCTTGAAGTGCCTGAGATGCTAGACACCTCACATGCACCTTCAACGGCTCGAGCCAATAAGAAGCTCCCTAAGTCCCACCGTACAACCCAACGTGGCTACCCGTTCAAGCCTCTACCTTCTCTGCAGCCTCACATAGACAGATTAGCTCAGGTAAGCAAAATGCCCGGTTTTCCTTTCCCCACCCACCAACCAATTCTTTTCTTCCGCCCCGATCCCTCGTCCCAAATTCAACTCTTCCCACTGTCCTACCGCAGCATTCTCCGCGTCAACCTCAGAGAACTCACACGGTGACCAGCAGCCGTATCCGACAACCCACCCCACCGAGAAACCCGAGGTACAGCTTAAGCTTGGAGATAGCCTCACCTGCTCACCTTCTTCCACTATTCCTTCCCTCTTTTACTCTCCACCTTCTACCCCTAACTGTTCGCCTCCAACCGCCAACATTTCGTTCCAACAGACCCCCCACCACCGTGCGGTCGCCCCGGGCGTCGTCGTCAACGGCAACTCGAGCGCCCTGAACACCCCGCGCCCGGGCCCGACGACAAACCCAGCGACTCCGGTGAATATGCCAAACAACGATCCCGCTCCCTCCGGAGCTCTTCGATCGCCCCCCGAAGGCATATTTCCTAGTTTCGACGACCTTATCGGCTCCATCCAGCGCGTAGCAAAAGATCAAGGTTTCGGCATTGTGAAGCTTAGGGCAAGTAACTATCGCGACCATAAGCCTACACGATACGATTTGGTGTGTGACCGTGGTGGCGTCAAGTACAACAGCACCGCCAAGAAGCGTAACCCCAGTACGAGGAAGGTTGATTGTCCTTGGAGGGCGAAGGCTGTGTGCGAGGTCCAACTCGGCAATCAGTGGCGTTTCCAAGTCCAGTGCGATCAGCACAACCACGAACCCCGAGTCCATAGTGGCAATCCAGGCCAAGAGAACACCCCAACCGCCCAAAGCATACGAAGCCTGACGAATAAGATGGATCGTATGAGCCACGAGATGACACAAGCATTCGACCGCATCGAGCAGCGCCTCGATGGTATCGAGAAGAGAATCGAAACCATGGAGTCGCGGATGGGTGCCGTGGAAGCGCGCATGTCCAGTATGGAGACCCGAGGAACCGGTATGGACGTGCCCATGGATAATATGGAGATGGGAGGACCTATGCTAGATGGTCCTGTTATGTAGTAGTAGTCGTCTCTGCTTATCCGGCCATGTTCCAAGAGATAACCATGGAAAGCAACTGCGACCAACTTGCGCAGTAATCATTTCTAAGACGGCGGTTAACCCTACTCTCATCTTCGTTACGACGACATAGATCACAACGAGAGGTGGCTCTCAACATATTTCCCCTTCGTGCCCATAATAAGCCATAGGTATGGCGGATCCCCTTTTTATATTGCGACGGATAGAGGGCTAGGCAGAAGTGAAGTTTATTATACTGGCGTTTATCGGGCAGGGTTTAATTATGCGAATATTTTTCTTCACTGCGGTTCGACGCGTTTCGGTGGCGCTTTGACTATAACAACGAGGAAAAAGCCGGCTCTGATTTCCATCTCATGATTTCTCAGGCGTATGGCAAGTGAGCGATGCTACTGATTCCTTTTTTCGGAGGGTGGCTTCGGGTCTGGTACATACGAAATAAGGCAAGGGGGTTTGTCAACTCTTCTCCATTCAGGGATACTATGGTAGTGACAGTTTTATTCGACAACTTGCGCCAGATTCGGATTCAGATTCAGATTCCATTGCCTTCAGAGGCTCTTTCACATCGGGTGGCAAAAGCAAGGGCCCAACTATCAGGTTGCCTGGGTATTCACAAATATTATCGCATAGCGGAGGTTGCTACTTAAATAGCATAAATAGTACTTCTATAGCTATGCTAAAATGTATATGTTCACACAGCAGTGTTTGATGCTCCAAGGAGTAGGTCTGCATCTATCCGTGAACTATGTGCGTATCCTAAGTAGTGCAGTGCTTCTGAAATGCTTCTCACGGTACTTCACTTCCCTGGGTACCTAGGTGTCTACTTGGTTAATAACACAAAATCAAGAATCAGACCTCAAAATAGATTCTCTTGATAAGAATCACTTAATGGACAGGTCACCTTGGTATATTAATCATACTAATGTAAAGTGATGATTGTATGGCTAAATTTCTACTGCTCTGACGGGCTCTGTTTGGTAATACCTTAACCGTAGTAAATCATGTATTTATTGGTACTGTTTTGTTTGTTATTTTGTTCTTGCACCTGCAAGGGTGCGTCCGTGTATGCTGGGTAGATAGCTTGAACTCCGAAATCACTGGCTTCTTTTCCGATTGGCCAACCCTAAGAATTGCATTCCCGAAATGGAAATACAGTGTATTTAATCTAAGTGCACAGGGATTTACCGTATTTCTCACTGTGCTAAACACGAGCTTGACAAGCCAAGTATTTGATCTGCTACATAGGCCTCAACGCGTCTTCACATTCAGGTGGTTTTGCCAGTTAACTTCACAATCCATCAAATATAACGGATATTTCACATTACTACCCAAATATAACCATTTGTACTTTTTAGATTGAAGATATAGAAGTTAGCTATGTTAAATTGTAGAAGCTTTCCACTGCTTTATTCAAAACGTAATTGACCGTTGAATTTAAGTACGATTAAGAAAACAAAAGGAAAATACGTAATTAAAGGTCGTGGACACAACCAAGCGAAACCCATCCGAATTGATCGTCAATACCTCCCCCAAAGAAGAGTAAACTCAGGTGCTGCAGGTTTGTATCAGATGCAGGATTGGCCGACTGGAAGATATGTTGATAAAGGACATTCGTAAACAGCTGATATACCATTACCAAGTTCAATACGGTAGCTGATAAACTGAGATTGGAAAAGATTATGTGCGGACAATTGGGATTAAATACGTTTTCGGATATAGACCAAACCGAGTTAATTCCGGATTGAAAAGATACCTCTTAGGTTGAATACACACTACCTATTCGCGTTCTGCTAGGTATTGATTTATTTAATCGAATATTTCTACGCTGCAATAGCAAGCTGAACTTATAACCTTGTCGTGATAAGGTCATTATGATATTTTAGCTACCCTATCAGGTACATAAAAGTCATGTTAATAGTAACAGGTACGCTAGCATACGGAAGGATTAACATGCCTGTCACCCGTCACGGTAAGTGGATTTTCCCACCAGGTTTAGAGACTCCATACAGTATCGGACAACGGTTGGATGACTTTTATTAATACATAATTCGATGAATAAGAGGGTTTAAATATACGAGTGAGTTGAGTTGCCAAGAAAGCCTATGCACATAGGAGATCGTTGACGTATCATATATGAGCGATAAGTTGAGCAACCCTCTTAAGTTGGGCTGAAATAATGAAGATTAACTACTTACCTAGCAGTTGTAAACATACATTTCACGTGGAGGACCAACTCCAAGTTAAGGTTGCAATCTTTACCCCAGCAAGAGTTCCAAAACCCGGTTTAAAGTGATGGCATCGGGTAATCCGACACCGCGGAATGGCTCAGTGCTGAGTGTGAGGCGAGTGATTCCCATACTACCGGTTTGGGTTACGAGTGTCCCTTGTCATATTTTGTTACATAGGTGTGGATGTTCATTTATTAGGTTACGGGAGTGTTTTTCTCACTCAAGTACTGTGTATACCGAGAAGCGAGGGATCACCATTTAGGCCCTTGAAGGCCCGCTAAAGGGGAGGTATTACCCCAGCCTTCCGGGCTTTGTCTTCAATAAACCCTAGTTTACCACATAGGTCAATGCGTAGAGAATTTTCCGTTGCGTGATGTTTGGATGGCCCTACTGCCTCGTGGGTCTAAATCCGAGACCGCTGTCTGTACGCTATGCGCATGTTGGTTTAGAAGTAGTCTAGAAGGCAAATCAACGACTTAGCTACTACTAGTTGGAACTGTTGAGTCATCTCTATGCAATACTCCAGAAGACTCAGAATGGGCTATGAGAAAGAGAAGCTGGATACAAAGCTGTGTGTTGTCCCCAAAGTATTTGACGAAACCTGGCTATCTACGTACTGGGGTCCTGCTTCGGAGCGTTGGTTCATCATAAAAGGTCCCCTGCGCAGTGCCTGCCGGGCACCCAGTAAAATAACATATACATACCATACCGCTGGTTCTATAGGCCATTGCGACGGGATTAGGTGAAAATGGACGCAGCTTGCAAACTCATGTAAAACCTAGAACACAGTCTTCCAGTCATCAGCCTCGCTTCGTTTTTCAATGATTGATGATTTGTGCTACTCTATATTCCCTTCCAAAGGTGTCATTCGCTTCTTCCATTGATCCGAATGCCTTTAGGAAGCTATTATGACCTTCATCTTCCCCATCGAGACCCCAGATCAAAGGGCCATCATAGTCTGCGGCGTTATCTTTAGTCTCTTAGCGGTGATATCTGTTGCCCTACGTGTCTTGGCTAGACATACGGCGAACAGAATACTCGACTGGAGTGATTATTTCGTTGTTGCGGCTTGTGTATGTTACAAGAGCCTTCTCTATTCTGGCCAGCAGGAAAATTCAACCAGAAAGATCCTTTTGATCATGGCTAATACCGTATCCTAGTTTTTCGCTGTCATCTATCAGGGCGTGTCTATCTCATGTCCGTATCAGCCCTCACGCAAAAAAGCCATAAGGATAAATAACTAACACTTTATACTTGGTAGCCGTTCTTGTAGGTGGAGTAGGTTACCATGTCGAGGAAATCAAGAATAGGTTTGGCGTCGAGTCTGGAGCGGAGATATTTCTCCAGGTATGTTTCCTAGCACCACAATAACTTGCGGTCAATGGGGTTTACTAACTCTCACGGCGTAACGTAGCATACTATCGCCAATCAGTTATTATGGGCGATTAGTCTTTGCCTTTGCAGGATCTCGATTCTCCTGCTATGTACGAAAATCTTTTTAGTGCAAAGTTTTATCGTAACAGCCAGAATTGTTTACGTTATTGTCCTTGTATGGTATGTTCTTGCATACAGCAGCCTTTTGTCAACTTGCGTCGTCGCTAACTATCCGAGCGAAGGGCGCTGATTGCTATACTTACCGCTTTTCTCCTATGTAGACCCTTCGCCTATAATTGGGATAAGTCGATCGAGGGAGGAGTCTGCGGGGACCCCACGGTATCATGGACTATAACGGGTGTCCTTAACATGATGTCCGATATAATTATCTTTGTTATGCCGATGCCTTACCTATTGAGGCTGGAACTAGCATGGGAAAGGCGGATCCGGCTAGCAGGAATCTTCGGTGTGATGGTATTGTGAGTATTGGTATCGAATCTGCCTATCCAGCGCCCCTCTAACAAAACCCGGTAGGCCCTGTATTGTGAGCGTCGTCCGTATCGCCGAGATGGTCAAGATGGACTTCAGCGACATTACATTTAGTTCCACGCACACTATTCTACTTAGCTCGCTTGAGCCCTGCCTTGGTGTAATAGCAGCGTGCGCGATGACTATGCGGCCCCTTTTCGGCGGTCGATATTCACCTGACGGAACGGCAAATTTTAATACTCCTCCTGTTGCACCTCTAGCGAAGAAAAATAGTAGCCGTCGGTTCCAACCCCTCACCGAAAACACATCGGAAACGCGCCTACGTCCCGAAGAAGTAGGGTATCATGCATCAATAGGGAAATCCCCAGAGCCGCCCATGGGGTTCGGCAGCTTAGGCGAGATGGGTCTGGAAATGGGGGCGATTTCGATAAGACACGAATGGATTGTGAAGGAGGAGCCTCGTCCAAGAAGTTCGGATACGGAAAAAGACAAGAATATAAAATGATGTGATCACGTAACCCAAGACCATGATACCCCTTTTGCAAGATACCGTTAAATTGTTTTAGAATTGAATTACTGTCGGTTACAGTATGGTCAAGTCCTCAGGGAAAGTTTATGGATAGAACAACGTCTTAAATTAATATTTACTGTGGGAGACAACAGCATCTAGACGAATAGCCAAGTACCGATGAATCCGGAAATACGTATTGTGGTCGAGGTTGTCATTCTCTGCCCCAGATGATACACCTAAAGTTTGACGATAAAATTCGAATAGGCTCACATATTGGCGAAAAGATATTTCATCCCTTCCCATATCTCGATACCAGTTGGAAGTATTTGGTTAGCGGGCAATGTAAATCCGTTACGACCGGTATCACGGAGTTCGATAGCCCACCTGGTGGCCAAGTTAGTTTGTGGACGGGATGGAATCCTACGTAACAAAGTAACAAATCACTTTACTCACCCGTACTCTGCTTCGTTGACGTCGGTCACGTAATCATTGCTACCACCGGCTGCAGCGTATAATGTAGAGCAGATTGGACCAGGAGTGAACCGAGTTCCATACGGCTTCGCGATAGCGGAGGCAGTACCTTTAGACAGGGAGTCTTGTTTGGCTTGGTTCGAAACCACTGCCGAACATGAGTAGCCATAGGGTCTACGAGCATCACGTTAATTATATGAATCACAATAGGGCTTGTAGGCATTTAAAACTGGCGGGTGAAATTGGTCCGAGATGTACTTACGTCAAGATATATTGTCCGTAACTGTGCCAATCAATGTACAGTTTGATGCCGTTTTTCTTCGCTAATTGGTCGCTCAAAGCTATGAAAACATCAGTTAAGTGCTTTAAAGCCGACAAGAATATTGTGAAGCTTACATCGGATACCAGTGTTTTCTGGAGTATCACCAGCCGCAACACCACGGTACCTAGAATGGTAATTAATTAGCATCACCCCCCCTTAAATTTATGAGATCCTCTAAGACACGATCACCGGTTAAGCTCAGCTACTTGGGTAGCCAGGTACTCACGTTTCTAAACATCAGTCAGTAATGATTTGTTCAAAGGATTGTGACAAAGAAGAAATGGAAATTTCGAAGTTAACTAACCCGACCCAGGACTCGTAGAGGATCCCTCACCATCCCATTTGTAAGGCCAATTCCGGTTAACATCCGTACCAATAGCAGAAGTGCCAGATCGCGTCTGGCGATTCTTCCGCCACAATCGATTATCGGTTTGCGTGTAGAGGAAACCTGACACGAGTGAGCGAATACACCGAAACATAAAATTAGCTTCAGCTTACCATCGGGGTTGACAATAGGCAGGATGTAGAAGTCGTAGTTATCGAGAAAGCTCTTGACGGTCGTGTCATTGTTATAGTTGGCAACAAGTTGGTATGTCAGATATTCAACGACCTAAGGCTCAATATCAGCAACAGCTAAATCCACGAGTATCTAGTCATTGAACTACCTTTGAGGAGATCCACTCCCGAGCATGGACGTTGCCATTGAAATATACAGCTGGTTTCGAGTCCTTGCCACCGCTTCCCCAGAGGTGAATACCTTGAATATCGCGGCCTTCGAACGACTTCCCGGCGGTAATAAGCTCCGAGTTAGAGGAGAAGGACGACTGTATATCCTTCAAAAATGTCAAATGATCATCATAAGCATGGTATGCGTCGAACCACGAAAGGCTTGGGAGGGCATTCGCGCCCAGTTCTAGGGACTGTTAGAATAAGCTCACGCGCTCATCATTTAGTCGACGAAACATACCCGGGTATTTGGCTAGTTCACCCTCGAGAGCTATATCGGCTCCAAGATCGTGGCTTAACACCTCCGAGGTAAGATTCAACCCTTCGAAAGCTGGGAGGTTCTCGGGCGGTACTGCAATATCAAAGTGCTGCTCCTCCACGTGACCATGGTTATGGGTAAGGTCAATGGCTTCTAGGGATTCTATTTGGGCCTCGAAAGCTGCAATATTATCTCCCGGTGCCACGCGAAAGATCTTATAGCCATCGTATACAACCCTACCCCTCCTGTCCAGTCGCAAAGCGACGGTCAAGGGCGCGGCCAACAGAAGAGGCTGAAGGAATTTCATAATGAATAAATATGAGTTAAAGAGTACAACTAAGGATATAGGTTTGGCGGGTTCTGGAGTACGCTTTATATTTTTTACGTTTTATTTTATTGATATAGGCTTGTTGCAATCGCGCCGTAAGGTCTGTGGTGATAGCGTTGCAACCGATGAGCTCTCATCTGCCTGATCGGGCAGGTCGTGCTTCTCACGGGCGACGTAAATCTAGAATGATAAGCTTTAGCCTAGCTCGTACGAGCAATGGATGTGCACGCTTGGCAATTGGTAACAGAAGGTCTTAAGAGCATACAAGCAAGAAACATGAGAAAATAAGAGTATCGCAAACAGGGGAACCCCCTCGAGCGACGGTCTAGTCAATTTAGCCTACAGAAGCAAATGGCACGCAAACGGCACCGGAAGGTCGGTGGGCCAGCTTCTCCAAGTTTAAATCCATTGGTTAGGAATCTATTGGTGTTGTTTATCAGAATTCATGCCAAGCCACATATACGATCTCGTTCTGATTAATTGTTGCATAGGTAGCTGCATGATGAACCCGAACTTCCTCATCTAAGATTTCACAGGGCTTCTATTCCCCGCATAAAGCTAGTATTACTACTACTACCCTTGCTCGGTATAAAGATCTACCTTGTTTATTGAAGATAGTCTTCCAGACAGCACGTCGTACTAGGTAAAAAGGGGACCGCTCACTATATAATATGTAATGAGGGTATATTATCACGTAATGATGCAATGGCAAACTCGCCTGCCTATTTCAGGGGCTGATGCCGTAGTTAACATTACACACTTTTGTTATTGAACTTCCAACCCAGCATATTGTGATATTGTAACGGCGTACTCTCTATATAAATGCTCCCAGATTAGAGATTTATTGTTGCCCACGTACCTAGATACCTAGATACCTACCTGGATACCTAGGTAGGTAGGTATAGAACCTTATATCGTATGACTACGACTACCTGTTGATAGGTCCTCCCGACTGGCTCGAGATATTCTGGACTAGACTATGCTCTAATATGCTGATTAAAAGAGCATTTTCAACTTGTACCAGATTTTTGTACCGGATTCGAAGGGCTGGGTTGATAAGTCTTTAAATCATTTAATAATACCTCTTGTGCCAAAGAAAAGTCTGGAATCATACCTCTCAACGGTTCTTAGTGTCATGGGAAGAGAGAACTAAGCTAGTGAAATATGAATGATACTTCATGGGCTTGCTAGCGTCACTTACTTTGTGCTATTCTCTCTGCCTAATCTCGGTATAATCGAATGAACCCCTTGAATTGCCGTACCACCAAGTCCTAGAACCAATGTTAAGGAGTGATCATGCATAGATGCGTGTGTTATAAGACGATCTTCGTTGAGTTATGTATTGAAGTCACTCGACTATGCTGCGGGCTATGGGGTGGTACGTTGGGGGATATTGTAAACCGGGAAAATCAAGCTTAGTTGAAACTTATATCCATTGGGCCGTGTGTCTACTCGTCGTGAGTTTCGTGGCCCGAATACCCGCATGACTACCTAGGTTACTCATTTATACTTGATTGTGAACGTAAGGGCTCTTAAGAAAAAGTTATAGATGGTGGTAATATGACACCAACTCGGATAGGAGGTGTATGACATGAACGAGACAAAATGCCTTCGATACTTAAAAGACCATCATGGTTATGAACACAGAAAGATTGGCGTAAAAGATCTTAGGTGACCTAGATATAGCATGTATAGGTACCTATTCTAAGAGTAATAGGCCTCTGGCAGCTTTATTGGACCCGGGGATCTGTCTATTTCTCTAGAAAATGTATCCAACCCTAGTTGCAGATCAAGAGATCTCGTCGATGCTCTTGGCAATCGTGGTTGCTTTACCTGTGGATCCATCTGTCGATTAACGACATGAGATGTTCAAGTATGTTGTAGTTTATTTTATAAGCCGGTCTTAAATTGTGGCGTGCCACTGTCAACCAACCTATGTCTACGGTTAGTTAGACTTATTAGTTATGCGCCGCCAAGTTGAGAGTTGAAACCAATAAAACGCTACCTCAGATGCAGGCTCGGTAAGGTTGTGGTTTTTCAGGGGTATTTTGAGTGTTGTTATTAATTATTAGGGACAACTTCAATTACAATAATGCGTCCTTTTTATCTTTCATCTCATAAATGCCTAGGTTAGACTAATAGCCATTCCGTAGTAGATAATTCTATAGCCCCTTAAGAAGAAACAATTAATTGAAACTTTCCAGATTTAAAAAGGGAAGCTTAAATGATCTTTAATCCTGGCGACGATCATTGCATCTGCGATTCTGCGACAGGCGTTGTTTCATCAACTCAGCTTAACCCCGGAGCGTACCGCACGGCGCAGACGCGACGCCTGTAAAATCACCGGGGGGTCCCCTACTACATCGTCTAAACCTGCAATATCGCCCACCGTGGTCTACCAGTGACCACCACTGACCACCATAAATTACCGATATCTTGGTCTGGGCCCCGCGCGCTAAGAGAGACGCAGGTTCACCAAAGGCTCCTAGGGAGTCGCCATGAAACTTGACAGAAACCTCTCATTTTAAAAAAGGGAGTTGGTTATCTTTCTCCCGGGCGAGGTTCTCCTTTGTGACGCCGTAGAGTCCCGTATGCAATTGTAAGCTCACGATGCCGCGCTTAGGGGTATATATATGGTTGCCGCCTGCCCAGTGAAGCAGCGAAATGTAGCTGCTCTCACCATCTACCGTAATATCATCAGGTCTCGGGCAGGTTCTTATCATTCGCCTTTTCTTTTATTACCTTCAATTCGTTACTGAACCCTGCCGTGCAGAGGTTGCTTCATTCGTTCTATACTATTGATTGATCTTTCGAACGCATAGTTGCGAGAGCGGTTGTGCTTTTTTTGTTTTTTCTGTCGAAGCAAAGGAACTAAAGTATCGTTACACAATTTCGGGTTTAAGACAGTCGGCGACAATGTATTCACTTATCTTCGCCTTTCTCAGCCTGCAATCATGCGTGACTGCGTCACCCATTGCGCCTCGAGGCTTACTCCGAAGGGCGGTGACGGAGCTAGACCAGGCGGCTTTTGAAGAGGCCCAACAGCCGGACAACACAGCGACGAGGGCTTTCTCCGGAACCCAAATACGGGTAAGACAGTTGTTTCGGACGTTGGATAGCCCATTGAGTTAACGGAGTATATCATAGACCTCCGATGGACGATGCTTGTTTGTTGACGAGCTGTCTGGAGATTTCCGGGCAAACCTCACTCCGATACAAGTGGCCGATTGTGGCGCCACAGACGGTCAGGGATGGGACATCATCACCGCGGGCAAGCATAACAATGTCGAGAACTCGATGCTCGTTGTTAGCACTTTGGTAAGCGTCTTATTTCACGCCTTACTTGGAATACTATGCATATATTGACAAATTGCTAGACGAATGCCTGTTTCAACTTCGATCCGCGACGTGCGGATGGCAACCAAGTCCTCCTGTTCAGCTGCGGTGGCCGAGCAGACGGTGGCGGCGAAGTCACAGACTCCCAGCTCTTCCCTTTCAACGGTGGTAGCGGGCCTCTTACGTTCTCGCCCAAGAACGACGTACAGTCGTGCTTTACCGTTAAGGGCAACGTTGTTGATGTTGCTCCTTGTGCCGATGGGAATTCCGATCAGCAGTTCACTTTCGGTGATGCACCATCTACGCCAACTGATCCTCAAGTGACTGCTACGTCTATTGCTACCGCCACCGCCACCGCCACCACTGTTCAAGATCCGACGACATCTGTCTCGGATGCTACTCCGTCGCAGGCTGTATCAACCGGCTTAGTCACCGGAGCAATTCCCAACCCTACAGAGGCTGTCCCCGTATCCCGTGCCGGTGGCGTGCTGCAGCCCACTGCAGTAGCAGAGTCTCATCAACGGGACGACACAGCAACACGTGCGTTCACTTCCGTCAGCATAAAGGCACCGAACGGCCAGTGTCTCTTCATCGACCCTACGGCTGGCGACTTCCGCGAGAACCTTATCCCGGTCTCGTTGGTAGAGTGTAGCGGAACACCTAATGAGAAGTTCGATATCATTACGGCTGGAAAGCACAACAATGCCCAAGACTCGGCTTTGATAGTGAGCAGCTTGGTAAGTTGATCCGACATTGTTATTCATAGGTAGTTAGGTATGTGTATGGTCTGTTTGCTGATATCTTTCTAGACAAATGGTTGCATTAGCTTTGACGGACGCCGCCCTGCTGGTGACACAGTGACGATTTTCTCGTGCGGAGGCCGAGCTGCCGGAGGTTCGTAAAATTTTTTTTTTTCTTTTTTGTATTTTAATAATGTGTGTTTTGATACTAATACTCAACTAGAGGGCGAGACGAACAACGGTCAGTTAGTACCATTTACCGGTGGTACTGATCTAATCTTTGCACCGGAGAGCGAACGAAACGCAACATGCATTGTGCCGGGCAATGGTCGGCTCGATTCTGCCCCCTGTGCCAACGATGGCTCTCAAGTCTTTACTATTCTAGCCTAAGGGATGCTTCTAGCAACAAAACCGTCAACACCATTTTTCAGTGGAACGTGATGGGATAACCCCCCTTTCCAATTAAATTAATTCATCGATGAATACTACCTGATTAATCTCATATGTGTAACTCCCTTTGGAAATCGTGATGAAGCCCTTGTATTCGCCAGTCTCGATGCTCGGAGAGGTATCATATCATACCGATATGATACGTCTATTGCGGTGCAGATCGGTACACACCCCATTACCCACGACGGGCTGTTTCAAACGGACTTTCTTTGACTAGCCACTCCTCCATTGTCAGCATTTGGGGGTGATCCCTGCGACGAGCTGTAACATCTGCCCTATAGCCATCGGTAGCGAACCATCCAATCATCAGACCCATCTCGGTGACCATATATGTCAATGCACTCCCGAAGAACCAGTAGCTCACCGGTACGGGGGACCCTGTTGCCTTGGCGAATGAGGCATTAAGCTGTTCCCAGGATAGCTCGTCGCCAGCGAGACCGACGGCTCTTCGATTCCACCGCTCCGGGTCAGCGAACACCTTGGCAGCGAAAACTCCAATGTCCGACGTAGCGATCCATTGCATACGTTTACCTCCCAAGTGATTATGTAGCGCGGCCATGAAGACCTTGGTCGGAAATCCGGGGGCTAGATTATCCATAAAAGCCACCGGACGCAGGATTGTCCACCCCATGCTTGCGCCCGGTTTCCCCGGCCCGGTGGCGTCTCGGAGATGCCGCTCAATACGGTACTTGCTCTGGAAGTGGGGTATAGGGGTCGGATTGTTCCATGATGCCTCGTCGCCCCCGCGCTCGACACTGCTGTAAACGAAATGTCTGATACCGGCCTTGATAGACTCGTCAATGAGAGCCTTACCCTGTGCAACTTCACCCTCGAGGGTCACCCCCTTTCCCATAGAGATCTGCACGGAGTAGACACCCCAGATAGGCTGAGAACATATCTTTCGAGCTTCTTGGAATAAGCTGGGGACGTTATCAAGATTACCCTGCACCAACTTGATCGATGATGACTTCTGGGCAAGCTGCTTGGCGCTGATGGTGTTGACGTCGCGTGTGACGGCGAGTATCGTGAATTTACCAGGGTCCTGGCTAAGAAGTGCATTTATCGCTGCACCACCTTGTTTTCCTGTAGCACCTGTGATGAGAAGGACTTTGGACATGTTGGGCTATTGGCTAGATCTGATCGATGATGCGGCAGTTTTTTTTGTGCGGCAGGTATGCGGAGGAGGTCAGCAGCCACAGCGTGGGACTATTTAGATCGTCAAATAGAGAGGAGTCGCGTTCACATACGTTGGCCATTATCAAAGTTTTGTCTGACCTACCCTCCCTTTCGGTCAATGCACCTAAGCAAGGAATATGATGCCGCGTCAAACCTTTCGGTGTTCGAAGCCGTCAGCGTCCGCTCTAAACCTACGCGGACCGCTTCGTGGCATACGGTAACTACGCAGCCTTCATTGAAGTTTGGGGACTTGCGAGAAACGATTCAGGGACTTATTAGGTCCCTCCCGTCCGATGTCCTGCATGCCCTGGCCAGTCTCGCTTGAAGAACAAGACTGTCGTTTATCACCTTAAGGGCGGTAGCAATCTGCCATCTAGACTTCTACAACGCTAGAAGAACACACCTTCTCGGCCGTCAATATGGACGAGGCCCGGGCTCGGCGACGCAACACGGTTAATGCGCTACTAGATGGCTACGGGAGTCTTTCGGTCCCGCAACTTCTATCGTCTACAACGCCAGACTTCTATCACCAAGTCTTGCCGGAAAGCCTGGGCATGATGCCTCGAAACAGAGACGCATTTGCGCAGCACGCAGCCGGTATATTCAACATATTCGAAGAGTTCCGAATGATACCAAAGTCTATCGTCGACGACGGACCAGGAAACATGGCAGTGGTACACGCACGGATGCAGGGGACACTAAAGGGGGGAGCCGGGGAATGGATAAACGAATGTGTCATGATGATCCAACTATCCCCCGACGCGACCCAGGTTGCCAGAGTCACAGAGTTTGTGGATAGCGCAAAGGCTTTGGAGATGGCCCGGAAACACGCACCTGACAACTTTGACGTGAACTACACAAAGTCAAATGGTGGCAAGCCGGGAAACGGGGGGAAAAACGAGACGACAGGTCCGAAGTCGATGACGCTACTGGTTGGGTTGGGACTAGCACAGGTTGGCATGTTGGTTCTTCTGTTGTATCTGGGTCGGGGGGTTCCTCGTTTGGGTTTATAAGGGGAGTTTGAATTAATTTTACTCAGCTACAGCTGGTAGCTCGTACATGATGATGCACCATTCCCAAGTCCTTAATGATAGCAATAACAATCTTTACGTACATAACTTTAAGTTCTGCCCTGAGACCTAAATTCCAATGTCGACATTGCGCATATGTCTTACATAGTTTCTTACATAGTTCGTCGTACATATAAATCTCACACGTAAGTCTTACATGTAATTCTACTTGGATACGATGATAGATTCGCGTCTTATATTACGGGGAATACGTGAAAGTGTGCAAGCGGGTGTATTGATAATCACCACGGAAGTGTCATAGAAACTACATTTGGTCACACAAGCAGATTACGAATAAGTAAGTTACTTGTAGAATACTGAGATCATAATGTTGATTATTCATCTAATAATACTTAATCTCCTCCATGCTTGAGCTTCTATGCTCGAGCATCTTCTATTTCTTAAAGACTAAGCACTCTGTGATATAGGGGTAAAACTGTAGGCTATAGACTATAGTGATAGGGGCTAGAAGAAGGTATAGGGAAAGAATTCCGGGCGAGTGGCTGAGGAGTTGTAGTACGACATGCGCCAGCACCGGACATCCCGTCCTGACGAATCTTCCCTCAATGTCGCAGGACCGGAGAAATATCCTCGCCCCTGTCCGTACTCTATCTAATTCGGCCTCAACAGCTGGAAGAGAGCTAGCGACCCAGCAACGACCGGGGTGATGAGGCGCACGGTGTTGAACTTGATCCACTTCCGAGCGAAACCCTCAGCCTGCTTGGGGTCGACCTTACCCTTGGGCTCGCGCAGAGCGTCGATCTTCTGGTTGATCGGCTGCATATTGGCCGCGGAGTGGACGACCGTGATGAGGTGGCACAGCGCCGAGACGGCGTACGGCCGCCAGTCGCCGAGCCTGCCATTCGGCCCCTGGGTGGAAGCCACCCAAGAGGTGTAAGCGTACCCGAAGATGCCTAGGGTGCTGATAGGCCTGAAGAACTGGTTGCCTACGACCCAAAACACGGGCCATTGTCGGCCGAGCAATCGGGCGCGCGCCGGGTGCTCCGGCGACGATGGCGGCGGGAAGTCGACCAGCAGGGCGGGAACACCCATGAAAGATTGCGTGATGGCATTTCCTAAAAGATTTAAGGTAGTTAGCACTAGGACAAGTGATATGACCGTCTAGCTTGAAATTTAGGTTGCGATAGTTTTTGGAGTTGATGTTTTACTAACCGAATAAGATGAAAGAAAATGCGACGGTAGTTCCGAGAACGGCTTCGGGAGAAACGGCCATGATTAAATAATTACAACGGCGAATTAGTTCGAGTTGTTTTTTAATTTATTTAGGGCTGTTTGGATTGTGGCTTGAATGATGACGAAAGAGGAACGATCACGGCTTGGTTGGCTTGATCCTTAGAAGAAAAGGCTTGGATTAGTTCGTCGAGTTTGATAGCTAATATATATGATATATGTTACATGTTTGACCTAAGTCGCCCGTGCCGAAATCTATAGTGGCCAGTGTTTGCTTGCTGAGCGGGACGTTGCAGGCCGGAGCTCATCGTTTGTCATTCGATCCGACGACTCCGCGCGGTCCCAAGGTGGTTCGAGTGGCATGACAATGAAACACCTTTTTGACGGGTCAGATGTACGGGTCAGATATTGGGGAAGCTTTTTAAGGAATTATTAGTCGAGGGGGTCTTTGTTCTGTTCAGGGGCTGGTAAAGTGCTAACTACCTACCTAGGTAGCTATCTAAGGTATAGGAGGCGTAAGGGCTTATAGGGGGAGAAGGATATTGTGAGGGGAGAAGATGGGGGCAAACAGGGCTTACCGTCACACAAGGTTTCTTTAGATCGGTGCCGAGAGGTTAAGATCCCAACTAATAAGTGTTACAAGGATTCCTACGAAGTAAAATACTGCATCCCTACAGGTTACGTTTTGCCGGTATTGTTAGGACACCGAAGCTTGCGTTGGTCGACACGTCAATTTCTGACGACATACGGCAGCCATTGCCAATACCACTGCCGGATTACGAATTATAACCCCGTAACTCTTGCTCGGTTGAAATAGTATCGGACACAGCAACGACCGTATCTCCGTCTGTGCCTCATTTTCCTAGCCTTCTCAAGGATCCATTGACGCGGAATTTTAAGCATCTCGATGGGTTTTCGATATGAGCGAATAATCCCGTCCTACTGCCGTCCTTTTGTTATATTCTTAGTTACTTATATTTATATGTACGGGTAATGCGTGTCTATTTGAACCGTGTGATAACACGTCCTTCATGTTATTTTTCATGCTATTTGCATGCGAGTCCCGCATGGAATAGTTACACGATATGCACGGATTTTCCACGTCTGCCGTTTCCCTTCTTTAGCATCTAGGTACTGGCCCTGTTGAGATGAAGTTATATTAGAGGCTCAACGGAAGTAACATATTGCAGATGGAAAGTACCCCGTAGCAACACGGCTTTGTCGGGGTTTAAACGTCAACACATAGATCCGGATCGGGAGTTGTGAATAGCAAATTGAGTCAATAAATGAATCAATATATGTATGAATCTAATAGAGAGTCTAGTAGGTGCAAAGGTACCTAATATTAGGTAGGTTATAATGTTTGTCAGGTATGGAACTGTAACGACTGTAGACTCAGCCATCTAGATTCAACCCTCAGTAATGGTATGCCGACCTTTCTCCTTTCTTATGCAGTCTATACAACTCATACACAAACTCATACCACTCATACCACTCATACATCTTATATAACTAATAACCAAAACTTATACGACTTCTATAGTTTTATTCTTCGCGTCTGCGGCTTTAAGGAACTCCTCCTTTTCTCGTCGATACTTGGCGTCAGACTCGGCCCACGCTCTGAGCGCTTCTTCCTTTCGGGCTTCACTCCTAGGTTCGAACGCCATTTGGAAAGAATCGGGCTTAATGATCAGGAGGGAGTTGGACTTATCGAGTGGTACCGGGATGTCTTCGCCAGTAATCGGATCCTTCTTGGCTTTCAGATTGAAACACCATGCAAGCGCGCCACATGCCACTATAAGCTCATCCTGCGTGAGCGACTGTCCAAGACACTGGCGTTGCCCCCAGCCAAATGATGTCATGCCTTTGATGGTAGGATATTGGCTGAGTGGCTCCTGGTAAGTCGGCCACTCTGGTTCCAACCAACGTTCCGGTCGGAAGTTATCCGGGTCGGGATACTTTTCTGGGTCTCGAAGGAATGCCCTGCGGGATTTTAGTATTTGACATTTTATATATATATAAGCCAGAGCATGGTAAGCTTTAAAAACCGAAAACCAAAACAAAAAGAGATTTCACCAACCAGTCTAGTGGGAGTATCCTCGTCCCCTTCGGGAGAAAGTAACCACGAAACTCATCGTCAGCCTCCATTTCGTGTGCGACACCTACAACGACCGTGTTAGTTGCTACACCAAATTCTCACTTTTAATATTATTATCATCATCATTGACTAACCTGTTGGAACGTTTGGCTTCCATCGCATCGTTTCCTTGATGCAAGCTCGAAGAATTGGTAGCTTGGGAGAGTCCTCGAGAGTTGGCAATCGCCCCTCGCAGGCTTCGTCGATTTCTTTCTGAACGGCTGCCTGCCATTTGGGATGATGGATCATGGACACCAAGAAGTATGACAGGGGTCCAACTACCGTGAAAATACCGACGAGGGCCATCATGCCTATAACGCAAGAAGCTTCATAGTCGCCAGAAATGTTCGACCTCTTTTCTCCTCTTTCGAGGTACTGGCTAGTGAAGCAAGCCCTCTGTCGTCCTTGGTCCAATGCGTTACGTGTGTTCATAAGTCGTTGCATCCACCACGCCTGCTGCTCGTCGTGTCGCTTGCGCTCAGCAGTCTTCCAGGGGTTTATCTTTTCGGGAAGATGCCAGAGGGGGGTTATGACGTTGGTGATAGGTCCAGCTGGCGACATTTGAGTCAATAGGCCCCAGGCACTCTTCGTGCAAGCTTCACTAAGATCTGTATCGTCCCAAGCAAGCTGACACATGACTTTAGACGACATATCTTCCAGGGAGAATTCAAAGTTGTCAGGGTCCTCGATCAACCGAGCGAGCCAACGTTTGGCCTCATGATACATGACACCATAGTAGTGAGAGTTGGCAGCTTCGGTCAGATACGAATGGGTAAATTTACGCTGTCGAGACCAATATTCTATCCCGCATCTTAGCCAAGGGGTTCGTCAGTTGTTTTGATGGTCACTCACGGTTCTTTCCCATCAGGGGTAGGTACTCCATCGATCCATGCGTGCTCTTCGAGTCGAATAGGGACCTTACCATGGGTCTATCCGAGTTGTACTTTGCGCGTTTTACCAAGAGCTCCTCAGCTACCTTCTCCTTTGAGACGACCAAGAACTTTGCCCCGAGCATCTCCGTGAAGAAGAATCCATCCGTGCCGCTGTACAGATCGGCCCATTCCTTGAACTTCAGCCACATGTACTGGATCGGAAGATCGTGTATGCGGCCAATGTATGGCAGCAACGTCGGTCCGGGTATCTTACGCGGGTGGTTGATCTCTCTGAACAACTTGATCAAGTGGAAGGCGACTGCGCCGACGAGGGCGACGCAGAGGACTGCGGGCGTAAACAGTTGCATGATCAACCGTATCGTTGCGTAGAAAATAAGGTCGTGTGTGAGTGTATCTATGGCAGGAGTGCAAACTGAAGAAGGCTTGCGGGACGGAGTGACAATAACACTTTCTGGACGGGGAGGTATTCGCAGGGTTTTCACACGATTTAAACTACGTACTGTAGCACTAGTTCATCTGGTGATAAATCTACTTGTAGTAATTACCCTCGATGGTGTTGAACGCTAGGAGCCATCCGTCTTTCGAAGCTGGTGGCGCGATGTATAGATTCTTAACCGGGTATCCCCTTCCCAAGCTTACATCAAAGTATGACCGGGCATCAGCTGGCATCGTATCCAGTTATGCATATGATCTTGTGCATTTTAAAGTTCACATTCTTCTAGAAATAAGGTACTTCCAAGAATAGCCTCGAAAGCCAGAAGTCCGAAACATTCCATACAATACAGCCACGGATCTTCAAGGGTTTATTGCCCGATTTCATCGTGGCAACAGTGAGATCGCAGGGCGAACATCAATAGGCCGGAAAGCCACCTGCAAGGCATGTCGTAGAATATCACCTAATGTAGTCAAGTCCGGCCAACAAAGTCCGGACAGCCGTAGAGGCCCTCCCTTCATAGGTAGATAAAGATGCAGTACTGCGTGACGGGATTAAGTCGGCCAAGTAGTGATATTGATGATGGTTCGGTATTATCGCGGAACGGCAATATATCACGAGTTAAGGGGCTGAATATTCCTTTATTTCCTAATAGCTACCTATATTTATCGACGATTTCCAAAATCAATACCTGCCAACGTAGGTAGGTAGCCGGTAGGCTTAGACACCGAGACACACATTGTTTACTAGTTCACTCCTAGACTATGTTGCTACCAAGTATGAAAATCCTTATACGTTTGAGCCGCGCCGCCAAGATTCGAATATCAATGTTATTGTGTCTTGAAGTGGGTCGCATGCAGGCATGTAGGTAGCTGAGCTATCAATATTACATATCTTCCCTCCCTCCTCCCTCCTCCCTCCTCCCTCCTCCCTCCTCCTGCGTACGGCATGCGCATATACATACCTACACATGCACATACATTCTACATACCTACATACCTACACATCTCATTTGGAGGCACGTATGGCGTACACGAGGCACCAGTCCCATGGAGATTTTGATGGTGTCGAGGGGCCGGTCGAGGTGACACCTCCTTGATGGTCTGTCTCCTTGGGCGAAGCAGGAAGATAGACGACTGCGACGGTGACGGCTGGCGAGCCAATCAAGACTAGACTTGGAGGCGGAACTTTAAAGTCGATACGACTCAGCCCATACATAAGGTGAAAAGCCGTTTTATGTCCCATTGCGGTAGGCTTAAGTCGTGAAACCAGCCCATCGGCGGCCCGCCACTCTTGTGGTCCACCTGAATCTGCCTCCCTTCACCCGACGATCCGAATAAAGCTAAGATAGATATCCAGCTCTCTGAGCTATGGTCAGCCGCATCTACGTCAGTGTCTATGCCCCGACTGCTATTCACCTTATCCATTAACGGGATCATATTTACTTTTATAACTATTTCGAGTAAGATGTTTTCCTCAGCTTAGCGCCAGCGGGGTTTGATTTCCTTTTAACGCGTATATGGACGCGTAGAATTCCAAGCATGTCCGTCGCAATTATGACCATACTGGCATATACTGATGTGAAATGAGCCAATGACGTGTCCAGGCACATTGCGTTTGGGTGGTCAGGAATACACTTCGGGTCCGAGTAGGATTAAAAATCGGCACTATGTAGGATACTTCAACCACGGCGGCGGCAGTAGACTCTAAGTTAATGGCCGAGTGGCGCGAGAAAAAGCATACTGGGGGCTTCGTGGTCACACCCGTCGTTCCGTGAGGAAATGAGGTACGACTTACGCTTCCCTTTTTTCTTATATTATGTTCTTCATAGCATAACGTCGTCATTAGAAAGTATTTGGCCAAAGAATATTTGGCTAAGAGACACATCACATCATCATTCCTGTGATTCAATTTCTTTCGTTGAACCCAAGTCCAAAAATTCAAGCCAAGAGCTCCAAACGAAGCATCCGCAAGATGGGTTCCCTTCATGACAGCGACTGTCGGCCGGTAGGATCTTACCCGCCGTCGGGTATCGATGTTTTAATTGTTGGTACCGGGCTTGCGGGACTAACGGCTTCTATTGAATGCAAACGCAAGGGGCACAACGTGCGCATTATCGAGCGCCATGATGACATTAATACCGCAGGTATGTGGCTTGCCTTGGACAACCCTCTCCCACCCTTGTAACACCTACTATGCTACCGCAGCTGCACTATGCTGAGACCGTGATTTTATTTTTGGTCGCATCTAGGCGACATGTACTTCATGGGCCACAGCGCGACCAGATTCTTTCGTCACTGGCCCGAGCTATCGAAAGAGTATGAGCTGATATCTATGAACAATGCCTGGATCGAGACCTTTAAGCATGTCGGCGAGCGTATGATAGCGCCACTGAAGGTCTCGGAGCGTTTGCGCCAGGAGGGCATGGATCCGAATACGCCGCCCGGAGCCTTTCAGATGCGGCCGCTCATCTACCGGATGTATCTTAACGAAGTCGAGCGACAAGGTATTCAAATCCAATTTGGCCAGCGCGTCGTAGATTACTATGAAGACCAAGAGCGCCAGAAGGCAGGCGTCGTAACGGCCAAAGGAGACCGATTTGAAGCCGACGTTGTAATCGCGGCGGACGGCGTGGGTTCCAAGGCCCAGAAATTGGTAGGTGGTCAAGTAAGGGCGATGAGTGCCGGCAGAGCCATGTGGCGAGCAGCCTTCCCAATACACCACCTAGACAAGAACCCTAAGCTCAAAGAGTTCTTGAAGATGGGCGGTCCAAATAACGATGAACCAATGGTTCGAACATGGCTTGGGTATGTGGCGCCCTCTAATGCTCCCTCTAATGCTCCCCCAAATTACTTCCCAATTATTTCCTATGCCGAACGTTGCTTGGCTAATAATGTGCGATCCCGCTAGACCGGGAATGTACGGTATGGTCCTGATTCGTCAAGAGACATGTGTGTGGATTATGAACCACGATGTAGGTACTACCATAAACTAATGCTCAGCTCGGCCTGCTGATCAGGTACAGATTACCGGCTCCGAGGAAGAGAGTTGGACTCATACTGTCGAATCAGATGACGTATTGAACAATATGGACAATGGCCTGGGCTCAGCGACCTGGGATCCTAGGATTAAGGAACTTGTAAAGCTAACGCCTCCCAAAACCATCGTCAACTTCGAACTGTTCTGGCGCAACCCTCAACCTACTTGGACCTCGCCCGGCTCCCGTGTTGTCCTTATTGGTGATGCCGCGCATTCTTTCCTGCCCGCGTCGGGCAACGGCGCTACGCAGGCCATCGAAGATGCCGTCTCCCTCGCATCTTGCCTTCAGATTGGAGGAAAACAGAACGTGCCTGAAGCTGTCAGCACGCATGTGCGTCTCCGGTTCATCCGATGCTCTTGCGCACAGAAGATGGGATTCACCAATGCGGAGCTCCTCCAGCACACCAACTGGGACAAGGTCAAGCTTAATCCAAAGCTAGCACAGCCGAAGCTACCGCGATGGATATGGAAGCACGACCCTGAGCAGTACGCTTACGAGAATTACGAGAAGATGGCCGAAACTATCCGGAAGGGCATTCCCTTTGATCAGGTCGACTCGGTGCCGCCAAACTACCCGCCCGGTTATAAGTACGAACCTTGGAACATCGATGACATGCAGCAAGCTGTAGACAATTCCACGGTTAATATGGGGCTAGGAGACTGGGATTAAAGGAAGATCGTGCCAATTTGTTTCGTTCTTTGTGTTAATGGGGTAATAGAAGGGCCTAGAACAAACTTCTTTACATCTCGGTTATATTCTACACTATGATTCCTCTTTCATATGGTACTTGGAGGATTGTACCGTATTGTACCGTCGTAAGTAGGCACACATGAATAGGGTTGAATGCAAAAGAGTGCGATATTTTTTACGTATAGTCTAGGTTAGCTTGGTAATTCCGGGATATAATATTCGCCCTAACGGACTGGACCGTCCCGGACAAAAGCCCTCAAGAGGAAATGATGGCTTAGAAACCATAGCTACCTAGTCATATAATAGCTACAACCCAAGAAAGGTAAGCTCTCGGTGGCAAGAGAAGTTATATAAGTGTCACGCCGGGATATAGACCTAAGCACTTAGGACAGGTAGCTGAGCAATCCAGATGAGTTCGCCTTGACGGACAGGTGTCTCCTGACCAAGGAAAATTTAGGCAAATCACACCAACAGTACGACGAGTGCGCCCAGAAGCTAGCTTAAGCTCATTGAACCGAATAGCTAAAGTTATTTATAGACACCCGAGGCAAGATAGAACCATAAGTGGAAAAAATAAGACAACTCTAAGGTTAGTTAACTGATAGAGAAGCCTTAGTGGACCGTGGACCATGTGACAAAAAGAAATCCGAACTACATAGTAAGACGACAGTTCCACCTCCTGAACAGTTCGGACGTCAGCTATATTAACCTCCTATTTTACCTTCTTATCCGCTCTTAGCCATCCATTTTAGGTCACAAGTCGCTATGTCAACCGGACTCTTCCTTCTCCACCTTCGACTTCCTCCTCGTCATCCGGTTTGCCCCTCCAGCTCGGGAGTCCGCGGAACGCAACCCAAGAAATGAGGGCTGTGGCACAAAAGGCGAACCAAGAAGCTAGAAGAAGCCACCGTCCGAGTTGCGACTGGTAGCAGTTATCCGCCCATACGGTCTTACTAACTGGCGGGCCTAGGTAGTCCGATCCCAGACGGAGACGTGCTATTCCACAGGTCCAACTTTCAAAGTCCAACCAGTTTAGGCCGTATGGGGAATATGCGTTGGGGGAGGCATATAAGTACAGACTGTACGTATCTAGACGGCCGGTAATATCGTGCTCGATAAAGTTATATAGAAGCGCCGTAGTGTTTAGCGTGAAAGTTGGAACGAAAAGAGCGAGGAGGAGCCAGTGCTGCCAGAAGTTCTTGTGTCGCTGCGTATTAGCCCTCGTATCTAGGTATTAATACTTTACGAGTAGGATGACATACCTTCTTGATATAAGAGCTAGTAATGAAGAGGGCCAGCACTAGAATGCTAACAGCAATGTCTACGACAGACGCCGCAATGGCCAGCTGGTGGTGGGGGCCTCGGTATAAGAGAGTGGGGAGCCAGGACGTTTTGAGGAGTTCGTCGTTAAACCAGATGCTAAATCCAGCTGACCACCCAAGGTTGTATCTTTTCATCCAATCCAACAAGTAGACATGGTTAGATATGATGTTCGCGTAAAGCACAACCGCGGCGGCGAGTGTGATGAAGAGGGCAATACCACCCGTCCGGGGACGAAGGCAGGGAATAGGAACTTCAAACTTGTCTACAATCATAATATCTTATCGTATCTAAGGTAACTTCTAAGCTCTGTGAATCGAGTAAATATCCAGATATCGTGGATTAGGTATCCCACGTCGGGTCCTATTTATAAGTTTGAAGAGCGAGCCGAACTTATCCTAGGAATTGCGCCGCAACTGTGCTTGTATGGTTATTGGAACACAGCCCCCAAGATCTTCAGTTGACTCCTTAGCGCCGTACATGTCGACCAACCATATATAAATACCTGCTGTATCATAATCAATGTGCTCTCCGCGTATGATTTCACTGTTTATCCTTCTGCCTAGTTTCAACGTCTCGCCTTAGATTAAGGAATGCCATGTACGAACAAAAGGGCAATTGCTTGCGAACATCATACGACTTTGGCTTAGGCAGCAGTATTGGGGCCACGAGGCTTAAGAAATAAGATAAGTTACTATCAAGTCCGTATTTACAGGTCTTTTAGAATGTACTTTTTGAATGCGCCTTTACTCAAGATAGGTATATATCCCCTCTAAGCGTTTTCGACTCCTGGGGCAGCAGCAGCGAGCAGCTTCTCAAAGTCAGGGGTGCCTAACCCTGTAACCGGATCCCATCCTTCGGTAGCGTTCCACCTCGCCCCGTTCCTAAATGCGGAGTTACCTGAGCATCCGCTCCCGTAACCGGAAGTGATGTCTATCAGAGCGGCACTATTGTTGTACAACCACGGGTTGAGGAAGCCTAGCGGTGCTTCTCCTTGGCTCTTTCGTGCGGCGTTGAGGAGGGCCACTACGCCGGCGAAAACGGGACTCGAAGCACTGGTACCTGATAGGAGTGCAGACCTGCCCTTGTCGATGACCACGAACCTGCTGCCCTGAGCTGCAACATCGGGGAAGCCTCGGTTAGACGAGTTGAAGTATGCGGAATAGGTTTCGCCTATCGAGTCCAAGTACGCGTTGACAGCACCTGCTTGCCATGCCGGCTGAGCGTGGAGAGAGCTGAAACCACCGCTCGAAAAGCTTACACCTTGTTCGGGCTCGACGTTGTAAGTAGCGCCAACGGAAGTGACGTACGGGCAGCCTGCAGGGAACGAGGGTTGGAAGTACGGCGCTTGGTCGGACTCCCTGATACATGAATCACCAGGGCCAGAGTCGCCGGAGGAAAACAACACGCTCACACCGCGGGCACCGAGTTGCATAAACAAATTGCACACCCTTAGCGCATACTCTGCCGGTACCGATTGCTCTTCCTCTCCATACGAGGTAGAAAGCGTCTGCGGCAAAGCAGAATCTTCTTGGTCGAGGAGGTACGTCAAGAATTCCAAGTAAGGCTCATTCGACGAGGGCCCAGGTTGGTCGTGCGTAGGCTCAAGCGGTCTTTAACAAGATGTCAGTTATATATATTCAAAGCCAAGTATTTGAAATAATCAGCGACTTACCCACGACCGCCAGTGCTATATTCAAGGATTGGAATGGGGCTGCTGACAGCTAAGATGTATTGCACATCGAGGTTCGCCTCCCCTACATAGAAGTTTAGTAGCCGCATATTTTAGGTCACCCGGTAATTTACAAGAAGAGCTTCAACATACCGCTGTCGTCGTTGCTATCCTGGTCGTTTAGACCACCGTTTACCAATTCGACGGTGAAGTTTTGACCCTTGGCCTCCGTCAAATACTGGTTTTCGAAGGCCTCGATGTCAGAGTACCGCGCATATTCCTCTAGATAAGAACTAAATGCAACCAGGTTCCCCTCAGTCGGTGCGGTGTACTTGATGTTGTACAGCGACTTGAGACAAGCAGGTGTGATCCTTGAGGGATTGCAGTCGGCAGCTTCGGCTGCCATTTCTGCCTTCATAGCAACCTCTTCCTCAGGCTCTAGGGGCTGAATGTCAAAAATAGTTGACCTCTTCGCACCGAGCTGACCAAATCGAGTAGTGGGCTGAATGAGATCAATGTTTCCTGCAAGCTCGTCGGGGATGCTGTACGACAACGTGCGCAACTTAAGGCCGCCACCCTTCTCGTATTGGTACCAAGCGAAGTTCGCGCCCAAAAGGTCGTTGGCGGTCTTCACGTCCGTCTTGAACGTAATCCAGTCGTTATTCACAGTGGGCTTAACACCATTCTTGGCCAACCAGCTAGAGACCGACGAAACAGTGCTTTCTGTCGGCGCCGTGTAAGCCCTGACTTCGTCACGCGACAGATGCATGCCATAGTTAGGGTGTCCTGGCGTAGAAACCTCAATGACCGCCTGCTCCAATGCGGCCGCGTGCTGCTGCTTGAGACCCACGCGCAAAGTGACAGAGTCATCAGGAGAGGCATGACGAACTTCAGTCCAACCTTTGGGGACAGCGGCGAGACTGTCCATCACCTTGGCCGTAGCAGCCGAGGCGAAGAGGACAAAAAGGGAGCGCATGGTGAGAGCAGCTGTTCCTTCACGGGTTTACGCGAGAAGTATTGTTTTGGTGGTTTTTTTCTCCCCTCCCTCGCCAAATGAAGGTGAAGAACAAACAAGTGCTCTCGACTGCTCCGTGGGGGGAGCTGCGAGCAAATTAATAAAAATTAACGTAGTAGCAAGTAGATGGATGTTTACATATTGCAATTGCGTGCTATGCTATGCTCGACCAATTGATACTACCGTTACATGGATTAGACGTCAAGGCATATCTCAACCATGCCGACTGGTAAGGTCCCCGGCCACTCGAAGTTGCATCCACTTGCCAAGTCCGGGGTGATCTCCCGCCCATCCTCCGCGAATACTACTCCGCCTAGGCCGGATCCGGCAGGAGGGCGGTATCTGACTTATGCGCCTAGTTGTGATAACCTGATAAGGTCTTTTATATCCTACTTGGTATGAGAGATCTGATCTCATCTAGGTGGAGGGTACTACATACCGACGTAGCGACCTTCGGAATGTAGCCCGGGAGGCGGGCAGAAACTACAAAACAGGCTCCTTTGAGACAATTTTCAAGTCTGCAGCGTTACCGACCGACCTAGACCATACAGCCTACAGGGAATGCTTGCTCAACTTCGTATTTATTACTAGGCCACCTAGAAGTTACCCAGAATGGCCCAGGTACAGTCTTGGAAGGGGTATGTATAGGAGTCAGACATTTGCATTCCAGCTCCATCCTTGTGTTGTTCAGCTACGCTATCCATTCCAACGGTGTTTCCAGCTCTTTGGTATCTTGCCTCAAGTGTGTGGATCTTAATTACCATAACGCCTTATTTATTTGGTTTTCAAGTTTGCTTAAAATCGGAACACATTTCAAGACGGGAAGCTATACCTGGGTGCCTAGTAACGGGATGAGCTCCATGTTCCGTAGAAATTGACAGTGACATATTATATGCATCTACCTTCAAGGACTACGACTACCTTAGGTAATATATAGTCGGTCTAAATATATAAATACCTCTATATGATGCATACCTAGGTAGGTAGACACTGTCTTTTTGTGGATGAGTTTCTAGTCAAGACTATCGGAAGGGGGAAACTACCCAAGAGGCAACCTGATCAAGCTTCCAATATAGCATTTTATAACACCTTGGGTTAAGGGTAAAGATTACTATACCTTAAATGTATCCGCGCTCGACTCAATGATATAAGAATATAATGATTTCTGTTCAATCAACTATCTTATTAGCAATAAGAATAATTGAAGCTATTTCGGGAAGATGAATGTCTATGCGGGGACAGCCTTCTCGGGGAGACAGTATTCTTCCATTTCGACAGGTAGATGTAATAAACTTATATGGAGCTACTATCATACCTTTTGGCAATGGCTTGGATTTATGATAGAGGTATGTAGTGCTTTTTTATTAAAAAAACAAGACTACCACCTACTATCAAGGAGACTTTACACCATCTTACAATTACATTGTTGTCTTTATCAACTCTAAGCCTATAGCTTATTTTGTACTTTGTGATGTCTCTTGTTTTTTAGTATAGGTTTGGATTATTGAGATTATGAACATGATCCGTTGCTGCGGATTCGGTACTTCACCATAGAAGGAAATATTTATGAAATAGCCAAACCCCTGATACCACTATCTGATCTATCTCCTTTGGGATTCTATATATTGATTCAAATAGTTTCCCCCCAAGCTCTTCACGACAAATTCTCCACGTAGTACTCATAATATCGTCAAATAAACATCGTAGGAAAGCAAAATTGCATTATCCTTCGAGTTTACAGGATCTTCCCGTTCTCGTCCATCCTGCCGATAACCCCCTCAAACAGCTTTGGTAAGAGTTCAGAAGCATCTCCTTGGAAGAAGAAATCCTCGTCTATTAGGCCTTCTCCCGAATTAGGGTCCGGGTTTACCACTGCGATAATAGCTCCCTGACCTATGGCCTGTTGCGTATACCCGGCAGCGGGAAAGACGACAGCTGCTGTTCCAACCACAAGCATGATGTCGATAGGTCCCTTATAGACCCAATCGTCTACTTCTTTGAGCATCTGCTTGTCGAGAGGTTCCTCGAACCAAACGACACCGGGGCGGAGGAGACCAGTCCGACAAGTCGGGCAATGCGGTAGATCCTCGATCTTGATAGATGGAATGGGGACGTTCGGATCGAGTAAGGGAGGTGTCTGATTAGGAGGGTATTCCTCGGCGGCAGGAGAGAGAGCTGGACATATGGGATCGCTAAGATTGTTTCGGTCGATGTAATCGCAATTGTCTTCGAAGCACTTGTTATCAAGGATGCTTCCATGAAGGAGACGAAGCTTAGATTCGGGATGCCCAGCACGCGGCGATAGGCCTAATACGACAGGAACACAACGTTAGAGGATTGCCATGGTTAAGACTCTCGCCGTGACTGGGAGTAAGGGTTTACCGTCAACATTCTGCGTCAAGCACAGAAAGTCATCCTTCTTCTTAGCCAATTCGGCGAGAGCATAATGTCCACGATTGGGATTCGCCTTTAGCGCCATATGTCTACGCCATGCGTAGAATAACCAAACAAGTGCAGGGTCTTTTCTGAAGGCCGTCGGAGTCGCGAGTGAAGTAGGCTCATAATTGCGCCATAAACCGCCGGCACCTCGAAAGGTAGGGAGTCCCGATGCTGCTGATAAACCGGCACCGCAGAGGGCTAGGACTCTCTTGCTGGATTGTAGGAGCTCTTTGAACTCTTCGATAGATGTTCGCGGCGCCATGGCTCGCGCGTACTTTGCGTAACGAGTTTGGAATAAACGGCGAGAAGCGACAGCTTGGGTTACTTTACTTTGCTTTTATTACCTTGGGTAGGACCTTAGAATGTATGTACATGTAGATACCTTAGAAAAGTGGGTGGGTACCTCTCTGAAGAGGATGAGGAAGCATATAGAAGTGATAGGGTAGATACCCATATTGGTAAGGCATCCTGTAAGCCTGGAAGTCACATTATGTTTGTTCGCCCTTTTAAGGTGCTCTTGCTTTAGGTATTTGTTATTGATGTAGAGTTTCGAAGATTTATTTAAGCAGGCACTTACACACTAGTAACCTAGTAGGTAAATAAATAAATACCTCTTACGTAATGGTTGCGGGGTCTTTACATACCACATCCATATGTACTTCCATCGCCCACGTTAGCGCATCTAAGTACCTGAGTACCTACCTACAATGGAATTTAAGTACGTTTTCAATCCAACACAACTTCTTGAAAGCATCTCATACTCGAGTATATCGAGGCGTATCGGGGTATAAACTCTATTATGATGGAATAACTATACATTACGTATCTTGAAGAATGCATATTATGCAAACGCTTCGTACCTCTTCCCAACAGCAGTACCATTACCTACACTGGGATCCGAATAAATCGACAAGATATCAGTCGAGTTGTCGTAGTCCACACCGCACTTCTCAGAAAACCCTTGGAACATGTCGACTCGTTCTTGAAGATATTGTTCAAACCCAGCCCTCGAGCAGGTCGTACCCGGCCCATCGGCACAGTTTGGCAATGGTTGAGGTGCACTGTTGACGAGAATCCGATAATAATCCCCATCCTCGTACCCGTAACTTCCTGAACAATTCAGCCTCTCAATAGCTGAGTTGCTCAGGAACGGCAGCACGTGAGAACTTTTCCACGCGCGGCGGTGGTTAATACGATCTAGTGGCATCGTATCGTTTATGGCTGCCTCACTTCCACCGAACTCGGAGTTGTTAAATAAACCCATGGCGACAAAGACCATGGGAGGTAACTCGCGATGAGTAAAACTAACAAAAATGTCTTGGTCCCTAGACGATTCGTCCAAAAGTAGATGTGCTGACGCATTGAGCCAAGGCAGCCCTACAACGCCAGAAATCTGATTGCCGTATCCTACGTTATAGTGATACATGATATCAGCGGTATATTCCCAGCCGAGCCAATCGTCTGGCGTAAATAGGTCCAGGTCGCAAAACGGGGAGCTGCCGCGAATAACAGATTCGTATCCGCACAATTCCATCATGCCATAAACGTCGTTAGCCGTGAAGTTAAATCCTGGGGCCATCGCGTTCAACCTTTCTGTGATAGGTTTGGTAAACTTTTCAAGATAGACTGCCGATTGATCGCTGCCGAACGATGATGAATAGGCCGGGCAGCTTTTGTACGGCGTGAGGCTGTCCGCGCCGGCTTCCTCAGATTCGTAAATGCTCACGACATTGATTCCATTTTCGTTTAGCTCGAGCCCCCTTACGAACGACTCGGCCGACTTTACAGTGCGCTCGGCGGAGGATGTCCATACGCGGGACGGCAGCTTGAGATGAGGGTATCGAAACGATAGCGTCACACCAAGTTGAGCCGCTTCCAATCTGCCCACACGGGTTAATAACTCCTGCTCCGCGTCCGTCAATGGGACTGTCCAGCTATCCAAGAAGCTGAGTGCTGGAATCTTGCTCCAGTCGATCGCGGTATTATTTTCCACTTTAGATACAAATGGGTCAATGTACGCTTCGTAGTCGTAGTCGTTAGCGTAGATTGCAGCGTGGCGCGAGAGATAGACTGCTCGAGAAACCGAGCAACCCTGTGGAGCTGACGGCGACGCTGGCGGATCCTGGGGTTCGAAGTACGGGGCTACGCCACCAAGATGTTCTAGAGGGTTAAATTTATAGGTGGAATAAAGGGACGCTGCAGAACATGGCTGAAGTATTGGAAGAACGAGTGCACTGAGCTGAAGCAGCTCCCCAACGAATGACGGTGCCATTGTGGTGTCGTAGAATGCGCGGTGCTAGATGAGAGCCGGTGAAAGCTTCCAAGAGAGGTAGACACTTCATTTTATCTCTCATCTCAGACTGCCCCGGACATGGCTGATCTGCCTGGATACGTGTGGCTGCTTGTCTCATTTGTACATTGCGAAATGACGATAAGTGATGAAGGGGAGGATCCACGACCGGTGAACATTTGTGTTGGCGTCATTGAACATGGGTTGGACAAGGGTGTACTAACCACTAAGAAGACGAATCCAAAGGACAAAGAAGCTTATTTCTCCACAAGAGGTTCCTGCCCGTCCAAGCCGTCCAAGCCGTCCTTTGTTCCTGGTTCTTTACTGCCTTGAAATTGCTTTCTATACTATGTACCTAGGTACCTAGTCATGCATTAGGTACCTACCTAATTACCTGCTTACGGTACTAGTGTATATAAAAGTTCCGATATACACTAGTTATTAGGTACCTAGCCAATGAAAACTCGGTCGAGGATCAATATATTCCATATTATGTAGGTAGGTAGGTACCTACGTATTGCCATCCTACCTACTTGAGCACCTCGCCGTACTCTTAAGTGCTGAGTCCTCTCAGCTGTCATCGGGCAGCGGAGCTTTCTCTCGGCCACTACTCTACTTATGGGCCTTTTACCATTTGCCGCCTATTAAACACGAGAACATCCTATCAGGGGCATTCCATAATATACAATATTATAGAGGCAACTCGTGGCAGTCTGAGGTAAATATGACATACAAAAACTACCTAATACACGTCTATCCTTAAGTCTAACAAGTCATTCAAGGCTCTTCCTCCATATACCTTTTCGAATAGCTTTAGTTGTTGCAGTCTTGCCGCTTTAAACCACGAATAGGATAATAAGTCTGGTCTAATCGAATGAATGAATGCCCCGTTGTCGTGATGTTCTTGAGTTGCTGAAAGAGAAGCCCATTTCGTTAATCATGATGCAAATAAGTCTGACCACCCGGTTCCGGACGTTCACAGCTATCGAAAAATCGATAGTCTGTGCCTATCCGTCCGAACATGCTACTCGTCGTTCTCTGGGTAAATTCGGCTTGTTGCAGAATACCCTTCTATCTTGAGCGTCTACTACGGCCACCATCTGCATCGTTATATTGTCGAGTTCGCCCGGTATCCACGTATGTACTACGGTGACCGGGTCTTACAGCGGGTATCTCATCTGGTGTCCTGACACTCGACGGTCGCTGGCGTCTGGGACTCATACCGCCATCGCCATCGCCATCGCCATCGCCATCGCTCTGGGATCTTCTTCGATCTCCTCGGTCCTTTGGCTTATCTTTACCTATAACATGCTTGACTTCCTTTTTGGCTTCCTGTGCCCATGATTCCTTTTCGCCGTAAAGGATGCCCTTGGGCCAAAGTTTGGAAGCAGCTAGTGAAGCTGCCCCGATTACCCCGAGAAAGACTAAAGACGTTTTTAGTACATCTTTCCTATCCTCGGAGCGTGCGGGCGACCTAGAGCGCCAGCGTCTATGCTGTGTGGTCGTTGAAGTGCTGCTGCGTCGGGAACGGGAAGACGAACGGATTCGAGACGGAGAGCGAGAATTGTATCGAGGCATGATGAACTGATATCGAATTATAATGAAATTATCGAGTGAGTCTTTTTTTAGGAATCGAATGCAGAATAGCCCAACGATATCTAAAATAAAGTGTTTGCGGGCTTGAAAGATGAGCAGTGGGCGCAGCCTATCTACTAAGCGCTACATACATACCTACATACCTCTTCAGGCAACTCCTAACATATATACAGACATACAAGTAGGTATCGAGGAGCTTCTGAGGTTCCACAGTATGATGTAGGGGGCGAACTATATGGTAGCCGCGTTTTAGAAGTAACAACAGAAAACATACGATAGGCATTAGAAGACGAATCGGATGCTGCACTATATATTTAGAGGGTGTTGATCTACGTACGCCGTATGACAATCGAAACAAGCTTTTTCAACTACCGCGACAGTCGTCCATACGTAGAGGTACCCATAGCGGCCACGCGACCTTGATAGGAGGCTATCAAGATCCCTTTGGTGCAATCGTACCGAGTGCCCGGATAGCAATTAATATCGCGGTAGAAGCGGAACGGGGAATCCCGTAGTGCTGGTGTGAGTTGTACAGATAGGATGTTTCCACCATCAGCGCCCGTCTACTGTGGCAGAGGGCTGTCGAAGTGCGTGCCTAACACGGGGATTAAAACCACGAATGACTTCTAACCAGTATCGTAGGAATGAAGATGTCAGAAATCATTTGTATACCAAACGAATTCTTATCGTATTGCATTTTAACTGTCTTTCCACGTGATTAGGAAACCGAACTCTGAAAGAAAACAGCACATTTTGACGTTATTCTGTGTTGGTGTAAGCCAAGGACATCCATTCGGGATAAATATAAAAAGAGTATGGCTTTACGTACCTATTACCTAAAGGCCGATGCAACTAATCGAAGAGGCTGATAATAAAGGGAACTATAGTCTATCGATATTCATATCACTTACGATAGACTCTACCGCGTATTGGGTAGAAGAGAGGAAGAAGAGAGCGATGTGTAATGTATGACGTTGGAGGGTAGCAACGTTGAAAAGGGTACTTTCGAGTAGGTTAGTTAGTTAGTACTTTTATGTAGAACTTAGCTGAGAAGCTTGCGGGGTGTTTAGCTAACTAAAAACGCCCATACCTAGTTGCGTTAGTGCGTTAGCGCCGGTGCTTGCCCGTGGTTTATACTCGCTCGAGACCTGTGGTTAATGATGATACCTAAGTACGGGCTGGTACGGTCAGGAGCGACGTGATAGGTGCCCCTCCGTACGTATCTGGTGCCCACTTTTCATAGGCTACCTGTAGACTTGACTTTAGTAAACGCGACTTTACGGAAACTTTGACGCGCCGCAATTAATACATGTCTGTTTAAAGATACCTAATGATAGATAATGATATTAATCGACACTTTCAGGTGCTAACAATTAATATATTTTGCAATTCGTTTCCCGAACATCGTATGCTGCTACAATAGGTTGCTGCGATGCTCCCTTATAATGGATTCTTCTTCAGATAGGCCGTTTGATCCATCCAAGCCTTTTGGCGGTCTCGTTCTTTGTTGCACCAGTATCGAGGCCGATCTACGTGTAAGCGATTCTTTGATGGTGTATATCAATTAACCACCTACCTAATATATACACTCTTAGTATGTTTCGTCTCGACTAATTATTATATCGTTTAGACAGAAATCGCCCAACGAACTGCGGATCTAGGCGGTATTCATAAGTACGACCTTACACCCGACGTAACCCATCTCATCGTCGGAGACTACGACACAGCCAAATACCGCCATGTCGCGAGGGAGAGGCCCGACATCAAGCCTATGGCGGCCGGTTGGGTTGACGCCGTGCGGGAATTATGGCTGGAGGACAGAGATTTCGACTTCGCTGCCTTGGAAGAGGAATGGAAACTGAAGACTTTCGAAACGGGTGGTGGGATTCCTAAAAGTCCAGTCGCAGAGCAAAGGGAAAGAACAAGGCTAGTATGTTGCTTAACCGGCTTTGAGGATAGTAAGTTGTTTATCTAATAAACCTACGAATAGCAATGCTAACCTGGAGAGACGACACGCGGGTCATGATAGAAGAGAAGGTCAGGTCGAATGGCGGCCATTATATTGGCGACCTTTCCCGCCGCGTTACCCACCTCATTGTCTGCAAGCCTGAGGGGAAGAAATATGCCGCCGCGCGGAAGTGGGGGATAAGAACCGTCTCTATCGAGTGGCTAAATGACAGCATCGAGCGAGGTATGATCCTCAATGAAGAGTGCTACGACCCAACACTGCCTGCAGATGATCGGGGGAAAGGAGCCTGGATTAGAAGAGAACTCAAACGAGGAGCCTCCTTAGGTAAAAGGACGCGCGACGGCACGACTGCTCCTCCGGGAGACGAGGGTAGGAGGAAGCTGAGAAAGACCGCGAGTATGAAACTCACCAGCCAGAAAGATAATCTTTGGGGTGACATTCTCGTCGGTCAATCGTCGACAGATCTATCCAAATCTGTTAATAACGTTATAAGTGAGCGCCCTGCTAGCGTACCTCCCATTCCTGCGGCCGAGCCAGCAACTTCAGTGGTTGAAGACCAACGGCTACCTAACAACTATGCCCAGCATCCCGACAGCGGTGTATTCTCCTCTTGCCGCTTTTATATCCATGGTTTCCCTCGGAGTAAGCAGGATGTTGTACGCCACCATATTTCTTCTCACGATGGGCAGGTCTCGGAATCCGTTGAGGATGCCGCCTCAACTCGACACAGTGAGCCATTGGATCGACGGTATATCATCGTGCCTCAGACATCACAGCCCGATACTCACCCTCAGATCCCGGACGGAATGCACATCGTTACCGAATTTTATATTGAGCGATGCGTTCACAATAGGACCCTGTTTAAGCCGCGCGAACACGTGCTTGGACAACCTTTTCCACGGTTTCCTATTGAGAATTTTCATGATTTGATAATATGCACTTCGGGGTTTAGAAATGAGCAGCTAAACCAGGTGGAAAAGGCAATTGTTCAACTCGGTGCGACATATTCGGAGCGACTAAACGCCCGGTGTTCGGTCTTGGTCTGTCCTTCTCTCGGCAACGTTAGAAAACAGAAGCTAGACTTTGCTGTTTTGTCCCGTATTCCAGTGGTTAATGCCGACTGGCTTTGGCAATGCATTACCACAGGTTGTTTAGTACCATGGGACAAGTTCTTATTCACATCGCTTGCCCAACAGGTCATTGTATCGCGCGATGCAGCTACAAAGGCGATAAAGGGGAGTTCTTCGGATTCAAGACCAGACCCTCAGCCCAGGACCGAAGCTACGGCAACTCTCCCTGTGCAGCCAACAAAACACGGCATCGACACAACAGCCTTTGATGAAGATACCCCGATGCCTCCGGTAGAGACGGCTCAGGAGCAAGGCACGGATGGGCCCAAATTTGAAACGGTGCCTACTAATCAAACAGAAGGCATAGATGCTGAGCCTGCAACAGTCACTCCACAATTAACGGAGACAACGTCAAACGCACTTAATAAATCACCGTCGCCACAAAAGACTACACCGGTACCGCGCAAGTTAAAACGCTTCCCAACTGGAGGTGAAGTAGGCGACTCTGAAAGTGGAGAAGATTTTTATACCCCTGGTAGCCGTTCGCAAAAGCACCAAGATACAGCAAAGGACGAGGAAGAAGAACGAAAGCGAAGGGCCGAACGAGCAAAGGCAGCGGAGCGTGAGGAAATGTCCAAACGGCTAAATTCACTCATGGCTCGCGATGAAACCGCTCAAGAGCACGACGGCGTCAAGCCGCAAGCAGCATCACGACCACAGCGCCGGAGGCGCGAGATTCTCGGTCGCGCGGCGAGCAATGTATCGGCGACGTCAAGTGCGAGTGCGGAATCCTTAACACATATGAGTAGCTCCAAGTCTAATCTTAGAAGAGCCGAGTCCTCAGCATCCCGCCTAGACGCAATGCAGGCCACAACCGGTGCTTTCAGTTTTCTAGATAAGGTGATTATGCAAGAAAGTGAGAATAACAGCCATGGGATGGGGAATGGCGATAGTCCGCCTCGTGCTACCCAACTGGAGTATGACAATACCGAAGCGCGACAGCATCGGGCGGTTGTCCTGGATCGGATGATGGCGGATAGCAAGCAGAGTGACCCAAACGACGACAAACAGAGCCAGGGGAAAGGCCCATCGATACCTAAAAAGGAAAACAGCAAGTTGGAGAGTAATGCGCCGAAGCCCTTACCGAAGAGGACTTCTCGGCGCCGGTAATTTCACATCGAGATCGAATAACGAGGGTCGGAATTAAACGAATTGAATGGATGTATCTGCAGTAAAACTCTTGGTGAAGTATTATAACATCACCGAATGAGAGTTGGATATAGACTTGGTAGCATATCCATAATAGTGTGTTCTAAAGCAAGGGCGCCCTCACGCGAGATGCGACGATGTACATAGCCTATTTTAAAAATAGCAAAGATGAAATGCGATAGAAATCGACATCATGTCATTGGGGAGTGATTTGAGAATCGGCAATTTTCGTTTCCTATTCTAAATCTGTACAACTGCTCAACCGGGTATCTATAAAAATCTCCCAATATCCTAACAAGTCCGTCCTACCATCGCTATCCTACATGATCTTCCCGACTCAGACTCCAAGCATACCTACCTACCTAGGTAGGTACCTAATTTTGCAAATCTTTACCCGTGATACCAAAGTCGAAGCTAGAATGACCAAAGAAACACTCGTGAAAGCGAACGGAGTACGTGTGATAGGTGGCGGAGCTAGGAAACTGACCGGCTGACTTGGTTGAGTACAAGAGGGATTTCGCTCGTTGAGCATGTGTCCCGTGCTGTCTTCGTTTGAACCACGTCTCGGTTTATTCATTCTCCAGTTGTTTCTTTCTCTTTTCCCCTTTCTCCTTTCCACCTATTCCGGACTCGAACGGCAACAACCTAGGACACGCTATTCGCTCTATCGTCTACTCCTTTATGATATTCATTTCTCATATCGCTCGTTTCATTCTCGACTTGAGTATGCCCAAGTTCTCATAGTGCCGCCTCGCTCAGCATGCTCAGCATGGCGGCAGCCGCGCCTCCGAGCCCCACGGCTCGTATCGTTTCGTCCCGAGCTTTCTTCTTCGAACTGCGATCTTCTCGTGACCGGGTGCTGCCGCTGGTATAATGGTCATCGTAGTATTCGCGGTCCCTTTCTTTCCTCGGGGCGCTTGATGAATGATACCGGTGGCTGTGACTCCGATGCCTGTGACGGTGTGGATACTCGGCCCGGCCCTCATCGCGGTCTCGGTGAGAGTAGTACTCCTTTTCCCGAGTTCGGTCTCCCCTATCTCGGTCGCGTTCTCTGTCCCGCCCTCCGTCTGTGTATCTGTCTGAGCGGTATCTCTTTTCCCGGTCACGATCGCGGTCTTTTTCTCTATCCCGATCCCTTTCCCTCTCTTTATCTTTATTCCTCTCTCGGTCTCGATCCCGCTCTCTTTCTCGCTCCTGACGCGCTCGCTCGCTCCGCCGATACGACGGCAAGCTACGAGACAGAGAGCTTGAACCTTCCTCGATAATTTGCGGGTTAGGATCGATTCGCACGTGGGGGTCATCATTCTTATTCTTAAGAATGGGCTTCGGCTTCACAGTGGCAGCGGGGCTAGTACTAATGGTGCCTGTGTCTTTCCCCTTATCCTTCCCGGCCGCGGAGACTGGCGGTGACACGATAAACGGGTACGCCTTGGTGTCTTTTTCCTTACTGTCGCCATTATGCTTACGGTCTGTCCCGTTTGTGGCATCGTTATCCGCTCTACTCTTAGCTTGCGAGTGTTTACCGTCGTGTTTAATTGAGGTCGTGGGCATGGTGGAACTGCGCCGATGAGTTTGTGTACGAGAGCGGTGGTAATCATCTAGATATGAGCCCGAGCGTGGGTAAGATTGAGAATAAGATGAGGAGCCATGTGACTCTCGATCTTCGTCGCCTGAATCCGTTTCTCCGTACGTGCTTTCCGAGTCGCAGCTTGAGTCGTAGAGGTCGCTCACAGTACTAGCTGTACTCCCTCTTCTTCGTCGCCGACTATGGTTGTTAATGATATAGGTAACGCCGCTATCGTCGGTGCCATCGTCACTATTAGTATCACGGTCCTTTCTAGTTTCTTCTCTCCGCCGCCGTCGCTGCCGCTCTTCTTCTTCAATTACGTCCCAGTTTCGATACTTATCTGGATAATACTTATCATCAGATCTCCTACCCTTGACGCCATTACCACTGATTATGGTGGTTGCAGCAGGAGTATTACTGGTTCGCCGACCCCTCGCAGCACGCACTTCGGTAGTCCGATGAGCAAAATAGGTTACCTCGTCCCGACTTAACTCTCCTAACACGGCAACAAACTCTGGCCGTGCTTCGTACCGCACCCCAGCGCCGGCTAGCACTTCGGGTGAGACTAAGCGGCGCGGGATCCGGGTCCACTTGGCATCCAGTGGGATCTCGTGACCTTTACTGTCGGGCGCTAACCGTGCACTTCGTTGTGGCGAAGCCACAAGCGCTTGTTGTTGTTGCTGCTGCTGGCTCACCTCGGCTACGGATATAGAATTCGGACGCCGAGCTAGTGGCAAGCCGTCGGCAGCAGGAAGAGAGGGGCGGTGCGAGTGGGTTCCGAATGGGTCGGCGGTGGTTTGCGGGGCGGAAGATGGTAAAGCAGGCTGAGAGGCCGAAGGTGGAAGATGATGGAGCGTGGGGGAAATAGACATGTGATAATTTACACCGGCCGGGTTCGGTGGCGATTGTAAGTGCATGTTTTCCATCCCAAGGGTCGTGTCGAATTGTTTATCGAATGCCATAAGTTCTCGCGTGGACATGAGCTCCGTCGACTCAACGGTGCCATCGCCGCCCGAGGCACGACGGTCGTGGGAGAGATTCGTAGGATGATCCGGCATACTGGGTGGTTTCGACGTTTGTCGTTGGATGTTGTTGTGGTGGTGGTTGTGGTGGTTGTTGTTGTTGTTGTTTCTGTTGTTTCTGTCTTCGTCTTCTAAACGCTTCATCCTCATGGACGGAAATAGCTTCTCCTCGTCAATGTTGGGCTGCAATTCCTCCGGGCTGAAATCGGCCGGGGTAGGGTAAGTTGGGTACGGAGTGATCTGTAGCCCGCCATCACCTCGAGGACGGTAATTCTCTAGAAGTCCCCGCACCGAAGGTGTTCTGCCGCCGTTGGCGCTGAGTTGGTTGTCTAACTGGCGGATGTAGGCTCGTATGACGTCCTGATGCATAACGTATGTTAATCTCGTTATACTGGATTGGAGGGTTCGAACAACAAAGGGGGGGGCCAAGGGGGGTCCAAGGGGGGTCAAGGAGGGTCGGTGATTTACTAACCTGATTTTTACGCAATACGTCTTTAGAAAAACCTGCCTGCTCTAGCTCATCTCTAAATTGTTCCCAGCGTTCCTCTTCGTTACCGTCGCTCAAATTCGAATTCGTCCGTTGGCATATGCGCGACGCAATGACATCTACTTTATCCTTAATAGAGTCGAGATCGGCACTACTAGTATCGACCACGCGACGAGATTTGGACGGATTGTGAAGCTGAATTGTATCGAGGAACATGTCGATGTTGAGCTTTTGATTCGTGAGTTTGGTATGAATCAAATTGATCATGTCGCGCTCGCGGTTGTCCAGGATTGTCCAACCTTTCTCTCCGTCCATTTGCATTCCTCTACCGACACCATCGCCGCCAACACCGTCGTAAGCTCTTCCGTATTTTTTATCAAAGATGGTGTCTAGTTGCTTGAGCGCAAATTCTGAATCCTCGAGGATTGGCGTTAGCTGCCGCGCGTATACGGCACTATTTTCAATATTCAGAAGTGATCCTGGATCCTCGGCTTCGATTTTGAGATGCTTTAAGACGGCATGTAAGCTGCGCACCGCATTTGCTATCTCGTCAAGCTCAGGGCTTATTCGCGCTCGCTTGTACAACTTTCGAGCAAACACGTCGACTTGTTCGATGCTGGCGGGCAAGATGCGCATGCTGGTAGCACCACTTAACGGCGGTGCATTTCTCAAATTCCCGGTTGTCATCGCGAGCAATGAGTGTAAGATATAAGATATAGGGTAGTGGGTAGTAGCCTGTAGGTAGTGGGAGCAGAGTCCCCGCGACTTTTAAGGACTGCTCCCCCGTATGAGAAATAACTTGTTGATGTCTTCTTGTGGACTTGTGTGTACGCTATAGCGCTATACGCGCTTATGAGAAAGGGAGAAAAGGATGAGATGATAGAAGGTACCGGTTTACGTGGGGGGGAAGAAGAAATTAGTGAAGAAAATTAGCAAAGGATGGGCGATGTGCTTCGACCAAAAACTCGAGCTAGTGTTCAAGTGTTCTAGTGTTTATAGGAGAACAGGGGTCTCTCAGGGCCAAGTTCGCCTTGGCTATAAATTTAGCTACAGGTAACTCGTCGAAAATGGTAGGTTGAAGTCTACTACTAGTTCAAGTTTGTGAAGCCGAGTTTATTCGCAAATGTGTTTGTTGGTGTAACTTGAAAAGGGATATTTTAGTAGACTTCTATCACGAAGAGTACAGCATATAGCTTCTTTTCTCGTCCGACCTTACCTAAAGGTGCATCATATTACCCAAGTACTGCTCTTGTCACGAACGGCGAATGGCTAATAATATGTAATTACCCTCGGTTAGGCTTAGGTTAGGAGGTAGGTAGGCTTGTTTTCCTGTACACTACACTACATTACATTACACTACACTTCAAGTCAAATAAGTCAAATAAGTCAAATAAGTCAAATAGTCACGGCCGTTGAGAAACTGTGATTCAACCCAAAGCGCCTCTATTACGGGGAGGGCCAACGGATTCATTGAGTCGCATTCGATGGACAGGAGACTATCCAAAAGAGAGCAGAGAAACACCCTGTGCTATATCGCTGTATCGATCTATGCGTACCCAATATATTGGATTGCGGATGGATCGAGTAAACAGATGTGTATCGTAGACCGATTTCCTCCTTTAGGCAAGTCACGAAAGCTGTCAACGAAGAAGGGTGAAGACAGCACAGACTGCACAGTTAACAGTGACGTATGATCAACAGAACATGTCATCATAACTTGTAGTCCAGGGTCCAAAGGTGGCAGGGCTGTCCAATCATATCCTTTATTTTCAGTCTTCATCCTTGTAGGAGAGTTCCGGGTAGCTTCTCCACTCCCTTGCCTCCACCCCGAATACCCAAACACGCCGGACATGCCAGAATACGTGGTACCTGAATACCTCCCTAGCATACATCCGTGGATATATTTCTTGGTAACAAGTCGTGGTAGCTTCGTAGAATCAAGAACGTAGGTGGGATTCTCGATTCGATTATCCATCTAGGAATCCCGAGACCTTACCGCAACATGCCTCTTATCCTCCTACTATGTACCTAACCTAGGCGTCTCATAGTAGGTACCCGACAGCATAATAACTGAATGGTTGGTATTTGCTTGGCATGCTGATTAAATTTTTTTTCTCTTTTGCCTCCCTATTTTCTTCGCACCGTTGGGCTTCGTTGATTCGCTGCGCCACTTCGTTTTGAAGAACTATCTCAATGTACGAAGGAGCATGACCGCGTTGGAAATTTTCTGTTACAGCCACTTCTCCATATTCTGTCAGCAAATAAGCATCGCAATGCACATGTTTTAGCTCTTCTCAGCTCCCCCTTGGCAATATGGGGAAACATGTCGCCCGCGTATCAAGAGGTAAGTAGATGTGCCCGATGAGTCTGAAACGATGAACTATGGCGTCCACGATGCAGGAATACTGTCACACAAGCAATTCGTGGCTCCCGAGTTGGATGACCTAAATGCGTATAAAATTACCGAGTTTGTTGATACGACGAGGCTAAATCTCAGCTGTACTCTTAACGGGCAACAAGCGCTGACGACCACGAATTCTCCCTTCTATCGTAAGGCATACGGTGGCTTACACTCCGCAGCCTGGGTAGTTACTTAATAGCTAGGTAATCATTTGGTTTTTGTTTGTATGCAGTAGTTAAAGAGTGAGGCAAACCAAGATAGAATAAGACGAGGCTCTGGTACGATCTACGGGACCTTCGTCATTTGATGTCTGATCGCATGCGGATTCTACCTAGGACGGAATTTCGCTGCGTCAATCGCGTGAGTTCCGTACACTACCGCGTAAGATTAATTAAAGCAATGTGATCTGTTCAAAGACGACAGGACACGTAGCGTTATGGTTGCGAAGAGTAGGTCGCCCTACGATAGTGTGTATTCTTCCACGCTTGATGTATTGTACATTTGCCTCAGGTAAGTGAAAGGTAAGGGGATTGCTACGCTTCATTAGTTGACCGATGCTGTGCTGAGCACGTTGAGAGGTGGGTGCACGGCCACTTCAACTCACGAATTAGGTCTGATACGCTTATATTGCCGGCAGCGGTTAGGTACGTCCGTGTCGTTGCACGCCCTCTTCGAAGCCTATGCTAGACTGCTTATTTCTTTCCTGTCACACGATAAGCGCAAATTATTTCCTAGAGGATACTGCAAAGAGGCCGGTGGTGTTGCACAATATAGGGCGAGAGATCGTAAGCAAACAGTCGTCGAGATCGTAGCCGATCGAGCTCTCAAAGCCCGAACCCATTGAAACATCACCGCGAGCCCAACATTCGGGGGCAGCACCATGAGTGCCTAATGGTAACCTACCTGAGTACAATGTCGTGCCATCAGGAATACGGCTAGGTGCACGCGGAGGGATTGAAATGCGGCTCAAAATTATGTCGTAAGCATGTGCGAATTTTTAGCCATGACGCCGGAAGGACTTATAATACAACTTGACCATGGCTTGCTCGTAATTTTTAGGCTGCCTGCTTGCAATGTTTATGAGATTGGTATCTCGGTAAGCACACCCGCCGCTAATATTGCTCTACGGTAGTATGGAGAGCAGGGAGGTTGTGATTGGGATCGGGGGTGAAAGAAGCGAAACTACATGTAAATGTAATAGATATGCCTAAGTACCTAAGGTAGATAATGCTAGGAACGATATGAAAGCCCAATGTATAATTATTGATGATCCTCACACTGGCTAGGGTATCAACGTAACTGGGAATCTATAATATCTTATATGGACGTGAGTCTTCGTCGGCTTTAATAAACTTTACATGGCGATCCTCTCCAGCGAATACTGGCCGACTTGCTGACTCCTTAGGTGGCCTGTTTCTCTTTGAGATCTCTCCACAATCTCGCCGCCCGACACAATCTTTTGACTTGAGATTCGGTCCTTTGTTTTAAGACCCAAGGGTAATGCCTGAGTAGTGGAGTCTTTGACGTGCAAAAGGATCGGCTTCACCTTGTCCGCTCCATTCTCGACTTCGGGCTTCTTCGACGCTTCGCAATACTTCACGACCTCGCCAACAATGCCACGAAGATAGACTACCTCCTCTAAGCCCTCTAAGGCAGCGCTAACCTCGAGTTTGAGTGAAGCAATGAAATCTCCTGTCTCGTTATTTGCTAGTACTGCATCGTTCAGAAGCCAACCCCCAGGACCTATGGAATCTACACAGCGTCCAAGGAGATCTGCGAGAAGTTTGATGACGCCATCGGGCGGTGCATCAAGGGTTGAGTCCTTCTCAAAATCGGTCGTGTCTAGATAGCGGGACGTCCATGCACCCCTAACTAACTCAACCCGAAGAAGGTATATAAGAGATAAGATCTCCTCCGGCTTGAATGTAACTCGTAAGGATTTGATCATCGAAATACTCGGGCAATTTCCGAGTTTCGCAAAGGCCACGCTCAAACCGTTGCCGCGAACGCCCGCGTCTTCGTTGAGATAGGTCACCGTCTTCTGAATTTGATCTTCAAGATCATCTAATTCCATACCGATATTATCACAATCGGCGCCCACTTCGCCTTCTCCATTCACCGTTGCCTCATCGGTCGAGCCGCTAGCAAGTAATTTTGGTGGGGGTTTCTTCGGATCCTGGACTAGTTCAAGGCTCCTCATGATAGTTCGCACAGCGAGGAGTAATTCGAGCGCCCCGAGGTTAGTAGCTGAAATATAAGCAACGAGGAGTTCTAAAGAAGGGTCGACATCAGCAAGCCGAAGTACAATTTGCTCAGCTAGAAATGAATCCGCTTTTTCATCTTCTCTGAGTTGCCTGCGGAGCGCAGACCTTATGTTCGATAGGGTCAGGTGGCCAGCATCTACAAGATAATTGATGATATCGCTCTGTGGTAACTGGCAAATAAGTCGAGGTATCGTCGGGTCATCCGGGAAAGCATCGTTCCATTGAAAAGCCCGACTGATAGCGTACAGAATCCACCTCCTGTCTGCGGGAGGATACCCTGCTCTTGTCTTCGGCCATACCCAAGAAGTGGTGTTAACTTTGGATGAATCTGGCCCCTTTTCATCCGCGTCTCCCGGTGCATGAACTTCACTTCCAACCTGGATACCGAATTTCTGAGCTAATAACTTTTCGAGGCCAGTGATATCATTCGCATTAAGCAGGGCGTCTGCTTTGGCCTCGTCTACCTTCCATGATTCCCAATAGTCACCTTTGATAGAACCTGGCAAATAATTAGAGAATATAGAAGTCTCTATCTCCTCATAGGTATCGCGGATAGATGATCGTTTGGTGATCTGCACGCCACGCCCGATTGAATCAATCAAAAGACCCTCGGCACGTCGTTTTCTAGTTCGCAAGATTGGGGCTTCCAGTTGAACAGCGACCAAGCTAGTGTCAACAATCGCGACTGCGAGCTCTAAACGAGAGAAGTAGGCAGCAAGAAGGCAAGTCGCCAGATCTGCCCCAGTGTCAAGATCGATAGGGGCAGTATTTTGAAGAGACCGATAAACTGGATTATAGATACTAAGATGGGTAGGCGTAGTGCAAAGAAGCGAGGTTTTACTAAGGCGTAGAAAAGATGTTATCCCATCGAGTTCCATTGTAGAGGTAACTTTTGGAAGGCTGGTCGTTAGATCATACATGTTAAAAGTAGATCCGCGCAACTCGAGTAGGCTTCCGGACCGAAGATCGAGACGGTACGAGGTTGTAGCGGCTTCGTCTTTTACGAATGATGGAATCGGTACATTATGGAGCTGGACAATACCCTGGCGCTGTGTACCAGTCGAGCTTTTAGATGGCGGTAGCACGGCTATGACATGGAGATGACGGTTTCGCTGTTCGTTTGAGCCGTAGCTTGAGATGAGCACCAAGACTTCGGCATCTGAATCTACGCTTGACTTGACGTCAGGGAAGAGACTCAAGGCGCTACCGTCGCCTTTGAATATGCCATGAATGAGGTCTGACAGTGGCGCAGGAGAGCAAAAGTCGATCCTGAAGTCCGCTTTTGTAGCTCCTGGAAGATCTTGATACAATGATGCGGGCGACGAATCCCATTTCTTCTGCAACGTCTCTGCATCAAGATATGTAACTTTTCCATTTTGGCGCACAATTAGAAGCCCATCGTTCGGCGTTTGACGACCAACTTGTCCTTGGGAAGCTGGCGTGGCTGGCGCATTAATAGGAGCAACACATATAACTGGTTGGCCTGGACCGAGAGATGTTGATTTAGTGGTAGATTGTGTATTGTCAGATCCATCCACGTAGTCCTTGAATTGGATGATTTTGTGCTCGTGCGACTCCTCAGTGGCTGCGAATGTGTATCTCGAAGTCTCTTGTGTTTCTTCGACTTTGCGCCGAATAGAAGCTATAGGACACGAGAAGAGGGACTGGGGAGGGACCGGGTACGAAGTTATAAGCCTGGCTGATGAAACCTATATAGGGTGAATAATCTGAGCGCACAATTGTTATACGATATCCTTACATTATAAATATTGATTGCTTCTCCGTCAATTCCCACTGCAAGCTCATGGCGCTTCCTCTTCTTTGAACCAGGTGCGCATCCATAAACTTCACTAACAACATAGCGGCCCGTAGTAGGATCAAAAGGACGAGGCAACGTAGCTAGTACGTACGGCTTCTGAATTTGAAAGTGTGAAGCCATAATTATTTATAATTGCGCGACTAAGATCAACAAGTAGGAGGCTGTAGTCGACCACAGCAACTGGATGGTGCTGGGTGTGAACTGCAGATTATAGAGGCCGAAAAAAAAAAAAAAGTTGTAAGTCGGGACTTGGATATCAAAAGTACCGATCCCGACGATTAAGCGGCACTACCACCTACCTGACCTGAAAATAGGTACCTGGTACCTCCTAGGTATGCATGTACCTATGTACAGCATAAGCGCATAGTACCTAGCATTGTGGGGTATAATTAGTGGATCATAAAATCAATTTGAGCAGTTCAATGATGCAGTCGCGTTGAACGCGATAGCTAGACGCGATTACTTTGAAGGTTAATATGTTCATGTAAATTTAACGATGAGGGAGTCGCTATCCACTCCAATTACCAAAGTACCTACCTCCCAACATAATACTTCCTCTATTATTCCTTGAATTTCCATCTTCTTAGCTTTTAGCCGCCGACCGATACCAATATATCTTCGACCTACCTGGCCTAACCTATATACGTATTACCTGAAATATTTGGGGGAATGGTTGGATACGTTACCATTTGTTAAATCAAGTCTTTCCTACGTGTCTACTACGTAGATACGTCGGGGCTCTGTCGATAGTAGCTTGTTGCACATCATATTACTACTATTATTATCACCATGGTCGAGAATGGCGACGTCGCCGATCCTCAAACCCAGAAAATGCATCCTTTCTTTACGGCGCCAAAAATCACCTCCAAAGATAATGTATTCAGCACTATAACTCCTGCCACGCCGGATCCTTCCTGTAGCCCGAACTCGGTTGATAACACCGATTCTATTCTGTCAGACAAGGGCAAGCGAAAGAGGAAGCATCGACAAACCGATGATGCCCGAGATACTTCTATCTTAGGTATGAGAAATCCACCAAAGGTCTACTATTAACCAAGCGCAATGCTTATTACCGATATAGATTCCACACCCAAGCCACCGAAGGTGCTGAAACTGAATCTTGCAACTGGGACTATTGGCCCTCCTCCAAAAACTAAGCCTACTACAAATAAAACTACGAAGCGTGGTCGAAAACCCAAGACTTTCTTAGCTTCAATACCTTACGGCCAAAATGACGATATTTCTCGAATTCAAATAGGGCAAAAAATCCATGAGATTCTAGCGGGCCCTCCAAAGACCAAATTAAAAATTGCCCGAAATAGTCTTCCAAGCACGCCTCCTTCGAGCCGAGATACAGACGAGCGACCTATCAATGCCCTTGATACGCGAGAAGATAGTACTCAGGGGAAGGATACCGTTAAGTGCGTATCAGGAGAGAATACACTTCGGCCGTCTACATCTAAGACCAATACAACGCCTCAGAAACCTACCCACCCATTTTTTAAAGGAAAACCAAAAACTAGCGCTACCTCGGAAGAGAAGGAAAAAGATGAGTCTAAGCCTTCGATAGGATCATCGATCAAGAGAAAGGTATTTTTCGGTTCTACTCCCGGTTCATCGAAACAGGCTCGGCCAGCACTTAAAAAGTTCAACTTCCCAACCCCTGGCATGAGCCATAGCCACAATGTCAAGGTACCGGGTGCACGACATCCAGCCTGGCCATCAAAGGAGATGGCACATGTACGGGGTGATACGCCCCGACCTTATAGCCTCCGGGAGGATATACTCATCGAGTGCCTTCCAACAAAACGAAAGGCGAAGGGGCAACAAGTTCAAATTGCAGGGTCAGAATCTATTTTGAACAAGGTTGCGTTAGACTTAAACTTAACGAAAATGACCGAAGAAATAAAAGCTTTTGATGATGACGAATTTCATCCTCCCCCTCCAGTCTTACGAGTTCCCGAAAGACATTTCGAAAGTGGAAAGAGTCTCCAGGCACGCGTCCTGGGCGAATTAAAGACACTTCATCGATATGACAATGGCTCAAAGGCTCACCCAGCGATCACGCATGCGTTCAATTCGATTGAGAAAGGGCTATCTGCTTTTGATAGGTCAACCTGTGAGACAAGCGCTTGGGCGCAAAAGTATGCCCCCTCATCAGCAGAACGAGTGCTCCAGAACGGCCGGGAGGCCGAATTATTACGCGACTGGTTAGAAAACCTAAAAGTGCTCACTGTGGACACTGGTACAGTAGATCCCGCAATAAAACCTAGGGCTGGTGCTCCGACGAAAGTTAGGGGCAAGAGAAAGAAGAAATCGGACGGTTTCATCGTTTGGAGCGATGAAGAGACAGATGAACTTAGCGAGATATCAGATACGGAAGGAGATTGGTCGTCCAGCAGCATCTATAGCAATGCGAAGAAGACAATGACGCGATCTAGGTCTCGTAAAGAGTCTCGAGATGGTAATCGCCTTATTAATGCCGTGGTTCTTAGCGGTCCGCATGGTTGTGGCAAGACTGCTACCGTATATGCTATCGCGAAAGAGCTCGACTTCGAAGTGTTTGAAATTAACTCCGGAGCTAGAAGAAACGGCAAAGATGTCCTAGAGAAAGTTGGGGATATGACACGGAACCATCTCGTCCAGCGCCACAAGAGCGACACGCAACAAGAAGGGGCGATTCCCGAAGACGAGGTAAACCGAGACCTGAAATCTGGTAGGCAGGGGATGATGACAGCTTTCTTCAAGCCCAATGTAGCCGCAGTGCAGAAGCCAACCAAGCCGGCAGACTTGCCCAGTATAAAGGAAACCAAGAAGCCTGCAAAGTCACAAAAGCAGTCTTTAATATTGTTAGAAGAAGTCGACGTCCTCTACGAAGAGGATAAACAATTTTGGACTACGGTCATTTCCATGATTTTACAGTCTAAACGTCCTTTTGTTATGACCTGCAATGACGAGGCCTTGGTTCCCCTCCAGAGTCTAAATTTGCATGGCATCTTTCGCTTCTCTAGCCCAGCCAAGGACTTAGCTGTCGACTTATTACTATTAATTGCCGCAAATGAAGGCCATGCTCTTCAACGACATGCAGTGGAGACGCTCTATGATTCACGCGGTCATGACCTACGCGCTTCGATTACTGAGCTTAACTATTGGTGTCAAATCGGAGTAGGGGACGTGCAAGGAGGATTCAACTGGTTTTATCCTAGATGGCCTAAGGGCAGCGATGTTGACAGAGAAGGAAATACTGTCCGAGTTGTCAGTCAGGACACTTACCAAGCTGGTATGGGCTGGCTAAACAGAGACACCACCGATAGCGATTCGCTGCTTCGTTCAACACAGGAGGAGTTACATCAGCAAGCCTTCTCTAACTGGTCTTTCGATATATATGATTCATGTTCACACGACGATTTTACTTCTTGGGCGACAAGATCCGCCGAGGGGGGGTCTTCTGCCCAAATAAGGCATGAACTTTTAAGATCGATCGAAACTTTCACCGATTCGATGAGCGATGCGGATGTAGGCTCGTCAGATTTCTCAGCTTCACCTAACCAGGTTTCTATGGATGCCTCCATCCCCCATATTCCAACAAAGGCAAGAGAAGATTTCATTGTGGGTAAGCAGTTGCTTGAGGCATCTCCATTAGTCCGGTACGGCACGATGCGTCTTGACGTGTACACAACATTGAAGGACCTTGGCAAAGATCAACTAAGAAGTGTCTCCGTTCCTAGTGGGACTGATGATATCTCAAGACCATTAAGTGAAGCACAAATCACCACTAAGCTAGAAGACTATTTTAGCAATCTATTGTGTGCTGAACCGGCCGTCGGGCGACTAGATTATAGTCTCGCCTTCGACCCTATCGCCACCTCAGAGAAGACCATGGCTGCAGGTTATCTTGACCCATCAGTATTTGACCGAACTATGAGCATCATTAGCCTCGACGTCGCCCCATACGTACGCAGCATTGTAGCATACGACCAGCGGCTCCAGCAAGAAAGGATTTCTCGCAGCAGTCTCCTCAGTGAAGGAGGACAACCAGGAAGAAAGCGCATGCGCACGACGAGGAGTGCGTACTCGGCTATCGAGGGTGGTACCCGAGCTAGCACTAGGCGAGAGAGATATTTTACAGCTGATCTCAATCCGCATCTCGTGATGCGGACAGGTGGCAGAGGATGGGATGCAATTGCATTATCGACTATCCCCAAGCGAGATACTACGAGTTGTAGCACGGAAAGCTTCGAAGAACCCGGGGACAAGAGTAGCCCTGATTGAGCTCTAAATTCGAGTAGAAATTATGGCGTCATTTATAAATGTATATAGTTCGTGCCTATAGGCATTTTACACCGCGCAATGCATTAGAAGGGCGTTTGAATGCTAGGTAACGTTGTGTTTTAAAGGGGGTTGGCTTGCCGCAAACAACAGCTTATGGCTGTCATAGTTCGCATAAATCTTAGATCGTATATAGGTACCTAGATACGACAAAAAGAATCGCGAAGATTTGTATTTACCCGTTCTTTCAATGGCCTTTTAAGTTGCATTAAAATCTATTGTATCGATATGTCTAGGTAGGTATCCTTCCCTTGCCAGCTAATGCATTTCCCATTACTTTACATCCATCTAACGATGCCCTCTTTAAACATAGATACCTAGGTATTCATGTGAACATAAGATGAAATAATTTACTTTAAGCATTTAGGACACCAGCAAGAGAAATTACCATATATACATGGCTTTCTCAAGAATCGATTCTCGGAAATTTCTCGCGCTGTTCTTAATATTAATGATGCCGCGTTGTGCTGAGACGTGTTAATAGCAGGCGGCGGTCTCCTTGATCAGGCTCGGTTCGTGCGTAGCAATGTAAGAGAGCACTGTCCTCCTCGAATGTCAATATACCAAAAGGAACGGTACAGAATGCATTGATGAAGTGTAAAGTAGTCGTTGGGTATCATGTCATATTTTCAGGGTACATCTTCGCTGGTGGCGTTTCTCCGACTCCTACTTTTAGTGACAAAGGCAACACACACAAGCAGGCCTAAACTCGCAAGGCCGATGCCCATGTAATATGCTCCTCGATATCCCTTTAGGATATCCGCTGGCGTTTCGCCGCCTTTATTTACCTGTGTCTCGACCGTGCCTGCAAAGCCCAATCCCAAAGAAATACTATAGTTAACTACAGTATTGACCAAGCTTGCAGCAATGCCCTGGTGCTTTCGTGGTACAGCGTCGGAGAGGATGAGGGTCCCGGCCGGGAAACTCATATCCACTATAACAGAAGTTAGCCATGTTTAGGAAGAGATTTAGAGCTTATGACAAGTCCCTGGATGTACAGGAGGGGGGGGAGAAAATATTACTTACTTCCCCACGGCATGATAATACCAGAAACAAAGAATTGACCCCAGTAAATCTGGTCAACAGGACAAGTTGCCAGAATTATGATACCTATCGTAAAGCAAGCGAGAGCTATCGTCATGGTCATGGGCGGTTTAAGGCGATGTAGCGAATAACCTGTGAAGAGAGCAGCAAAAACCCCTGCGATGACCGTCGGAACGAACATGGCAGTAGCTAACAATGGAGGTATCCTTCGAAGTACAAGTAAGAATTCCCATGAGTAAAAGAACCAAATACCAAAACAAGACCATCCGCATGCTATGGCTCCCAGTACAAATGACACCTCGGATGAGAGGACTTTGAAGGGAATAAGAGGGTGCTGCGCAAATTTTACTTCGAATACAAAAAATGCAGCGAGAACCAGCATGCCAACAATGAGCAAGACATAGACGTAAGGCTTATCCCAGCCTACGACGGGGGCCTGGTTCCATGAAAAGTTGACGAGGACAAGGCCAGTAACGCCTAAAACTGTTCCTACCACATCAAGCTCTTGGAATAAATTTATAAACCCTTTAGGCCTGGTATGGTGTATGTTGGAAGCTTCCGGGATAACAAAATAACCTATGACAACGGTTGCGGCGAGAACAATACCAAACGCCCAGTACGCCCAAGGCCACCAGGCCAGGGTAAGGATAGCAGCGAATAACGATCCAATAACCGAGCCAGTCGGTGCCATTGCGCCAAAAATGGCGAATATCATCTCCTTACGTCGGCCGGGAGGATAGGTAACACCGAGAATAGCTAATCCGTTTGGAAGTATGATGGCGGGGCCGATGCCTTGTAGGACACGGGCGAATATAAAAAGGACGTGGTTTGAGTAGACGGAAAGTCCGCAGACGGTCGTCCATATAGAATACCAACCCATACCAACAAGATACATGGTCTTGTGGCCGAAAACATCACCTAGCCTTCCCGAAAACAAGATGAACGTGCCTATAGTCAAACTATAGCCAGCCATGAACCAACTCAGCTCTCCGGGGTTCGAGATGCCGAAATGATCACCGACAGTGTGGATGATGCTTATAGTTTGACCAAGGCCGCATTCTTTACATATAAGTATTAGCCAACATGAGAATCAAACACGTAAATTCTACGGCAATGTAAGTAGGGACGTACGTGTAAAGAGTTGCGCAAGGCAAATAACAAAGACGAATACAATCTCACGAGGCAGCGAGAGGGTTTGGGCGATGGACACGTTCGTGTTACTCCCTTCCAAGTCTTGGCTTTTGGTGCCCTTCTCCTCTTCAACCTGATCATCCTCCCTCCTCTCACCGCGTTCCTTCTCGTCGCTACTCGTCCAAGAGTCATCTTGATTTGGCGATTGGGTCCCGGCTTGGCTAATCACGAACGAGCCATCCCGGTCGGAAGTCCTACCGGGCTGTGACGGCATGGCGCCGTCGCGTGGTAACTCTACCGCCTCATCCAGAAGGACATTCTCTTGGCTTGTAACAGGTGCCGCCGTGGCGCTAGAAGCACTAGAGCCAATGCCGGCATACCCGTTCGCCGTCATTCCCGTTTGGTGGATCTAGTGGCGTTCCTAGGTCGAATTGTTTACAGAGATTGTCGAACTTCGACGTGACTCGTAGGACCGAGTTCCCTTCCAATTCAAGACGCGGATTCAGACGTACAAAAAGAAGGATTTCCCCTAACTAAGCGTAAGAGGGAAAAGAGAGGAAAGAAGAAGAGAAGAAGAGAGAAGAAAAAAAAGAACGAAGTGGCGAGACTCACATTTGAGCTAAGAAGGTAGGTAAGGTCGATTCTTCGGTACCAACGAAACTAAACGTGACGGGGTTCCCAAGGACCAAGGTTGTCTTCCTTCGGAAGCTAGAAATGATTAGATGTATGTAGAGAGACGCCTACGTCGTGGATACTGCATAAGTGATTGGTAAAAAACTACCTGGTATTTGGAATACCTAGAATACCTTAGGTATTAAAATACGGGGGATCCGAGATTGGAAGTTTACATCGTATCTACTTACTGAGAGCACCTCTCAGGTTAGGTATGGATGGTGGTCTCTTTTTTTTTTGGGTTTCGTCTTTTCTTCTAACAAGGATCAAACGGGATTTTATCTGTACCAGACTATTCCCTCCCCTGGTACTGCTAAACAGAAAAAGGATCTTATGTCTTACACGCATCTTTAGGTCAGTTCACGTATGGATCACCCAGTTAGTGTATTTCCGGCAATGAATCGGAGGCTAATGGGTCTCTAAATTCTTTTTTATCCTCGGGTTTAGGATAAAAAGATCTGCTTACATAGGTAGGTATCCAATCCATAGTTAGTAGGTATATACCTAAGGTAAGTAGGTAGGTAGGTACCTATGCAGATACATGGAAAGGGGGACTTGCAAGTTGCCTTAAACACCGGCTCGGACCGGCTCTCATTGCTTGGCCCTTAAATCCGAAGCGGCTTAGTTGCGCTTGCTTTGTTTACAACTTTACTTGCTCATGCACAGATCGAGTAATACGGTCGAATATTTATCCCGTAACTATACGTATACCTATATGCCTATGTCAATGTCTTGCATAATCTATATCCAAAACTGTTGTTTTATGTATGCAATGTAAGATTTATTAATTAATCCCGCGTACGAAGTATGAATATAGGTAGTTATGTACGGATTATATAGAAAGATTCGACGTGGAGAACCAAGTCCAGAGTCCAAATACAGTAGCATTTTTAGACGCTTAGATGAGTAGCGTCATAATTTAGCATTATGGTATTATTTTCTGACTTTTGTAGATGCAGTCAAACTGGAAGTCTAGGTAAAGATACTATGTACTTGGCATATACAAGGATAAATGCAAGGGTCCTTATCTACCTCGATCCTTCTTGTTGCTAGGACGCCGCAAAAAGTGTCAAGGGTGCGGCAACATTCCCACCAAACTCCCAGCGCTACGAACACCTAAATAGCCTACTAGTTAGCCTACAGGAGTACCCCCCAGCAGCCTTGAAGGTTAGCAGCCCAGCTGGTTGGCTAGGTACCTTAGCTTTAGAATGGAATGTAAGGTTCATATAAAAAAGAACCCCCCTCTAATCTAACATCGCCACCTCAAAGATCGAAAACCATTCTCTCACATCTTGAAGAGTTTAACATATTAAAGGTAACATAATGGACTTCACCGCATAAAAAGGTAAAATAGTAAGCATCCGATTTTTAATATCATATCATCACAAGGAAGTTAATACCAAGGCAATCCCTGCCAAATTTATGTTCAAAGAAATTCTCAAACGGTTCCCGTCATACCGTCATGAACTCCCGAGGACATCCCCTATATCGGTCGAACATTTTTCTTTTTCTTTTTCTTTTTTTTTCAAAAGGTATAACAACATCTCGGGATGCCGTTTGCATCGTTCCGTGGAAATGCGAGCTGCCGAGTAAGCGGAATCGCACGGAGACGTCGTGGAATGCCTCGACAACAAACATGGATTTTCTTGCGAGAGTCGGCGTTGCTAGCAAAGTATTCAAGCGTCACACGGCGTGGGGACAAACGGGCACGATCGATGGACACGTCGGAATGAAATCCGATCTTGATCTCATGCAGGCCGTTTCGACGCAGCCAACCGATGTGGCGGGTGCGTTTACCACAGAACACGTGTCGATGTGCTACCTCTTCAGCATACAGATGACACGAGCGTCTCCTAGATAACGAAATTCTGGTTTGCATCATATTCTAGGCCTTGGATATTCGGATAGACCGACTCGTAAGACGGGTCGATGCACATAGTCTCATTGGCGCGGCCTAGATTTCTAGTTTAGATTTCTAGATTTCTTTGCGCCCTTCTCTCAAACAGATTCCAGTATCTCTAGGGCAATCTTCGTGACAATGAGCAGGGTTATCACCATCAATCAATCAACTCCAAGAAGAAACAAAAAATAACATAAATGGCGTCTACCCCCATTTCAGTACTTCAGGGGAACAGCTGCAGTATATCCTTCTATCCATGCGGACGGTCGTTAGCACCACCACCGCCCCTTTTTCCCTAGACGCCTAAATCGGATTCCTTAATTGCATCGAGTGCGTCAGCGGCTAGTTGCTGTAATACCTGGTGATACTTGGTATGCTACGGTCCTGACAATCTCCGTAGAACGCCTCTTCGGGCGAGGGCAGTTTTCGCACATCTCCGACCCCTAGTGAGAAAAATCTTCGTTTGCTGCAAGGCGCACGGCATGATGGGGTGTTTGGGCTGTATTAAAGGCTGAGACGGTCCGCACTTACATGCTTAGGCGTGTTTTACTAAAGAAGCAGCGAGAGTAAGTACCTGATTTCTAACCCTTCCTCTCAGTTATATCACAGCAGAGTTGAGACCTGCCTATCTATACTATTTTACATCTCCTTTACTAGCCATATCACGGCGGAGGTCTCTTGAAAATGACGACACCGGACGATCCCCAGGCCAAGGTGTATTCCCACATCAACGGCGTGGAGCGCGAGGTCCTGGCCAGATTAACTGTATCCGAATTATGCAAGGGTTGGCCTATATATCGTGACGCATCGGAATGGAAGAATTTTCGGTCCCTTTTCTCTAAAGATGCGTGCGTCTGGACTAGTTAGTACCGCCTGCTCATAATGAGACCGTGAACGAGATTAACTGACCCCGTCTAGCGTGGAGTAAACGCCAACCTATTGACAGTTTCATCCAGAAGTCAAAAGAGGGAAAGTCAAACGGAGACTTCATCATGCATCGTGAATGTGGCACTCTTGTGGAGATGAACCTGCCGCTGCTCCGAGCAGTTGGTAAAATGAAGGCGACCATAACCCAACGATTCAAGATGGGGGGTGACGACGATAGGGGGCTCGAACCGATTGTATTCGACGTGGACTGCGACTGTCGGTTCCATTTCTTTTGCTTCTGCGACGCGGAGACCAATGTTTGGAAGGTTCAGTACGTCAAGCTCATATACGAAAAAGATAAAATAGTTCCTGTCGACGGCAAGACTTCCCCGGGCTTCCACAAGGAGGCACTCGATAAATATCCAGAAGGATATAAATATCTTGGCGCAGCCCAGAACATACTCGGGCACGATGTCGACGCTTTTCTTCCAACTATTCAAGGCCCGGAGTATGGTTCTTTAGATATAGCACGATTGGAGCTATATAAAAAGATGGAAGAATGGCTCGACGGAGCAGACGACATTGATCTATCAACAAGTTACGGTCATACAGAGACCAACGGGAAAGATTCGTATAAAGGGCGGTAGCCCAACGAAATACCTAGGTACCTAATTATATGGTTTGCTGCTGGAATGGCTCAGTAGAGTGCGGCTAGGTATGACACGGATAAGGCCTGGTAATGTTTGGGCATTTCTAGAGCCGGTTAAGGAAAAGATCATTAGAAACACGATGGTCGATAGACGGATTGGATAAAGGAAATATAGTACGCATTGCATCGCATGATAATTCATTAGAGCTGTTAGACTGTCCTTCGTCCGTAATACGACAGGATCTTTCATGATTCTTTTCATGGTGTTACTAATATATGCTGTATGTATGTAGATGTAACCTGGATAGCCATTCTTGGAGCACACAAGCGAAAAGCATTGATAATTCCGATAGTATGCTTCTTTCTCGACGCACCGCAACGTATCGCGTCGTACGTGTATCCAATCCGCACCAGTCAATGATACCGCGGGTTAAGGTTGAAGAGTTCGAATAACACGTAAGGTTGCTATAGAAGTTGGCGTATAGCTTATGCCAAGTTCGTCGTATGCTAGTTCAAGGCTTGGTCTTAGCTATACGACGTTTTAATGACATATCTTCACTAGGAGCCACCAATAAGAAGTTATGACGCTGCTATAGTAGTTCGTATTCTCCCATGAGACAAGACAACCCATCATGAGCCTCAGTAGAAAGGCGGCACATCTCATCTGGTATGTATTTAGACAAGAGTGGCAGGTCCTTGTGCTCAGCCGCAACGTTGCACTCCATTTGAGAAGTGTGGTGCTTTTAGCATAACTGACAATGTCTCAAGTTGCATTCGAGAGAAATGAACAATCTGTAAATAGCAAAAAAGAATTGTGAATTGGTAGCTTACCAGACCATCGTCGTATTACATACCCTACCAAGAAGCTGAAGAACGGGGGCTATGCAAGTTTTATGTAGCTCCGACTTGCTTGGCGTCGCTCTCTTTAAGTATCTCTGCCAATTGTGCATCGCCATGCCGATAACCGAAGGATCCGGGGAGTACGGTAGAATTGCCTTATATAGGCTCTTTTATTACAGCTCGCAAGTGAGAACCAATCAGAGAGCGAATATCGTCTGGTATTCGTAGCTTCATTGGGGATCCCTGGTCAGGACTTTAACGGCTGAGATCTGCGAGGCCTTATGGCGTGTTCGAATGACGGCGACCTTGGGAAATGATATATAAGGTCTGGGGGGGAGGGGGGGAACATTTGAAGATCTTTAGTTTATCATCGTCAACACCATCAACACAGACGACTCTCGTTTACTGTCCACAGTCGCTTCGCCAACACTTATAACCAATCAACCAAAACAAAATCATCAAGATGTTCGGATACAAGACCTTGGTTGGCCTTAGCCTCCTCTCCGCTTTGGCCGTCGCTTCGCCGACACCCACCACGGAGTCGGGATCAACCGGCACCACCTGCGACAACCCTAACCAGACCACCGGGTACCCCGACTACAACTCCTTCTGCCAGTGCCCTCCTTACAGCGCCGACTCCCCGGAGTTCGGAAACCCTTACCTCGGCCTAGTCAGGTGCGACACCAAGTGCACCCCCAAGGTCGCCTCGCAGACCTTGATCCGACCCGAGAACGACAGCCTCGACTCCTGCATGAAGGCTTGCACCGGCTCTTTCGAGAAAGCCAAACGCGGCGAGCTGAGCGAGAGGCAGGACGGAGACTACTGGTTCTGCCACGGTGTGAACTTCATCCAGGGCGAGCTTTGCGAGTTCATTGGCTCCCTCGGGTCTACCGAGTTCATCGAGGGCGGATCGGATTGCCTGTACTTCAACAGCCTCGACTCCTAAATGCGCACGTTGAGCACGCCTGCGAGTCTTACGGCCTTCGCTTAAGTGCTAAGAGTCTATTTGTCGTATAGGCGCTGGCGACGGCTCGAGGCGGCGGTACCATGTTACTCTACCTTCCAAAGAGGACTATTATGTTACGAGAGCGAGCGCACTATTCTGGGTTGATTCAAGCGTATTGACGCATTCGCACTTTTGTGACTTCAAGGTGTTGGGGGGTTAGAATAGACTTGGTTTCTATAGCTGAAACTCTTATTAATTTACACTGCTTATTGGAACCCGGCATAATCCAGACACCCGTGAAGGTTCTCTTGAAACCCGCTTTTTGCTTGTGATATTCTACGTGATCTTTTACTACACAGGGATAGCGAAGATAGGAAGGAGATTATAAGGCAGGGTATTTTATATCAATCGATTCCGGCGATTGTAAGCACAGAAGTGTTCAACTGAAAACTATATGAACATCTCTACCCCTATTCTCTTGATACCCAACTAAGGTTAGGCAAATATCCTAGGAAGCCTAAACTATCTATCCACGGCTAAGGTTTTAGACCATACTTAACTGAGATTGGAGGCTGGAAGTGATTTTTATCTCAACTTATGCATAATCACTTCAGAATTAGATATCCCAAGAAAATCCACGGAAAGGGGCTAATCAACTAGGTTAAGTACATGCCATTCATACATCACACTTACATACAATGATCGAAATTGCCTACCCATATAGCCTTCCAACTCTTCATATTAAATAGAGACATTCTTCAGACTATTATCAATGCCTGTCCAGATATTCTCATCGACTCAACGATGGGATAAAATCACGTGCGGGAATCCCGGGGGTATTCTATAAATAGTTGTGCGCGAAGGATCAACTACCCAGCTGCTCATGCGAAGCGGGCGGGATACTAAGATCCAAGACATGGATGGTGGATAATATTATATAATTTATCTATATGTTATATAACGCATCTCGTAGAATATACTGTGGCTTTGGTCGACGGCGTCTGTCCACCTCCCGTCTTAAAGACCCTTAACTTATCGGCGGTTATACTTGCTCGGACATTATCGCTTAGGATCCTATGGTTATGTGTAAGAAGGCTCGTCGGAACGGGCGAGGCGTAAATATACCTAGCTGACAGTTATATCAGTTGGATATCCTTAGGCGATGGAGGATATCAGAGTTGCAATCATCGGTCTAGGTATTCACTTCAAATGCGTCTTACGATAGTTTGCGCTAAACCAACCGTGTAGGACCTGCGGGGCTAACGGCGTTGAAAAGTCTACGTGAGGAAGGCTTCGACGCAGTCGCATTTGAAAGGCGAGGAAAAGTTGGTGGGTTGTGGTCGTTCAGTGGCAATCCTGCCTTTACTTCTGCTCTGGATGAGACGGTCTGCAACGTCAGCAAATTCATAGTGAGCAAGCCATGATAAGTCTCCTTTGAATATAGGACTTATGGATTCTAGTCTGGCTTCAGTGATTATCCGATGACTGAAGGTAAGATACACGCCCCCTTTTCAGATTCCCTCAGAAGTCTTAGGTACTCATCGTTCGCTCTCCTCATACGACAGATTACCCTCCCTATCCCACAAGTTCACAAGTAGCGGAGTACTTCGACTCGTACGCTGCTCATTTCAATTTGAAACAGTATATGCGCTTCAATACCACGGTTAGGAGAGTGAATCGAAACGCATCTAATAGCGCATGGGATGTCCACATAACTAATTCTAATGGCGACGCTATTCTGGCCTTTGATAAGATTATATTTGGACATGGCTGCGAGAGCGTCCCAGTATGGCCCGAGCTATCGAATAGAGATAAATTCAAGGGAGTTGTAATACATTCACAAGCATACAAGAGGTGAGATGCTTATTCAATTATCGCAATGGTGCAATTATTGACTAGAAACCACCAAGTCCTGAGCCTTTCCAAGGTAAAAAAGTCCTAGTTGTAGGGATCGGGAACACGGCTTGCGAGATCTCCCTAGCCTTACGAAAGCATACTTCTAAATTATATCAGAGCTACAGACGTGGAAGGATAATGGTTTCACGATATCTCGATAATGGAGTCCCCATGGATACTCAATTCTCTTGGCCAACCCTACGCCTGAAGTATTTCTTGGACGACAAGATACCTGGATTGATGACCATGTTCACAGACAGGATAATGGTTAATAAGATGATAAGCGACGCAGCTCGATCTGAACCGGTGCAGTCAGGGATATCTCATACCGAGAAGGTCAAACGCGCGGGTATCAAGGTGGAGGACAAATGGCACTTGCTTCCTGCTCCAAGCATGGCGCATGTCCATCCCGCGGTTCAAGAAGACTTCATACCTGCATTATACGATGGGGATATCACCCCAGTAAAAGGATTCAAAGATTTCATGGGGGACTATCAGGTCCTCTTAGAGGATGACACTACTGTTGAGATTGACGCCGTGATCTTTTGCACTGGATATGAACTCGATTTCTCCCTCATGCCCGAGATGGAGATGGACGGTGCTGCTGGGTCTCCGTTGAAAAAAGCAGGTGATAAACCTCCGGAGAATGAGAGGGATAGCGATGACTGGAAGAAACCGCGACTCCCTCGTCTATACCAAATGCTATTCCCACCACGCTGGGCCTCATCTGTAGCTTTCTTGAGCTGGATAGCCCCTCAAGAGAATGTATGGTGCGTCTGCGAGTTAGCCTCGATGGCCATCGCACAGATTTGGGCAGCGGAAACGGCAAAGACGGCGGCCGAACAACCGCGGACGGGAAATCACCGGCCACCCGCCTTGTTACCTTCGTTGGACGAGATGAACGCGCAAGTAGACGCGTACCACGAATGGTGGCGGGGCGAATGGGAGAAGGATCATTCCGTGCGCTTAGGCTACGTCCGGGCGCACTCGTTCTACCGGTTCCTTCACGACGCCGCAGGAACCGGCCTTTACGATCACCTCGACCACATGTTCACCAGCCGCGGATGGTGGCTTTGGTGGAACGACCGGGAGCTGTGGACCTGGCTGTCAAAGGGGCCTATGAACAGTTACTCTTGGCGTCTATTCGAGACTAACCCGGAGCGTATACCAGGTTATGGTAGAAAGACTTGGCCTGACGCTAGGAAAGCTTTGAGAGAAGCGGTAGGTATAACTATTGGAAATACCAAACGAGATGTGTAATTCGGGGTTGAATTTGCTAACGTTTTTTTCTTAGTACGCGACGTGTGAAGAATTCAAGCGTCAAGCTCAGAGTTGAAACCGGGGTGGCACTGCCGGTCTTACTTGAGAATATCGTACGTTAATGACCATAAATAAATGTGAAGAACATTTACGTAGTTCCTTTTTTTTTTTTTTTTTTTTTTTTTTTTTTTTTTTTTTTTAAATACCGGGATTATCTAATAAATGTCTTAGTGTCTGAGTCGGAAGCCGTGTAAGCCGTGAATTGAAAGCGGTGGGGGCCGTACGATGTGATCTGGGATCGATATCTTGGCAGGCAACCTTTTTTTTTTCTTTTTTTTTCTCTTTCGAAATTATGTCTCACATATCCTGAAATGCATCTAATACATTCAACCCAACAAAGCCCTTCCGCTACTATTGCCTATAGCCTCGTTAAGAAAACAAGTTTGCTACTTCTTTCTTAGTTTAATGTATTAGTGGCATTTAAGCATACGCGGACTTGAGAATCAGGTTAGAATTACGTCTTCTTCACTCGAATACCGACGCGAATAAAATCTATTGTGGTTACCCAAAGTTGGGAAATTTCCGATTGAACCGCGCAGGTGATCTTAATAGGTAATCTCAATGGGAAAATCCGACGTGAGGGCGTCGGGCTGCATGTCAACATCCAACTCTCGAGTACTTTGTAGTTTGTAGTCGAGTATTATTTGAGAGCATTATTCGTGACAACCCCGATCGTCGGCGATGACGACAAAGCAGGCTGCAAAGCCTCGCGAGCTTACCGAACGTTCCGCATCATATTGTTACCCCCAATTTCGAATCCCCAATCTAGAATGTCGTGCAGCCGGCATGAGTCAGTTTAAAATAGAGTTGAACGGGCTGAGAGTCGTCGAACCGCCGACAAAATAGAAAAATGGTCCCCCCCCCCCCCCTTCAGGTACGCAGGTACGCATCGTAAGGCTGGATTCTAGTTTCTCCGGTTTATTGTGTTTAGTACTTAGTAATTGTTCAATAACAGGTACCTATTTAATGCTGATTTTTTCCCTCTAATCTTTTAAACTTTAGACCCTTGTAACTTGCAAAACCTGCCAAACCCGGAAATTCGGGGAACGCACGGCATTTCTCTTGTTCCTTAGGTAACTAAACTTAATTAAGACCCTTAGCGTTGAATACTTGTCTAGCGTCCTCGAACACGGAAGAGACGGAGAAGTGGACAATATTTTGCCCTTGTCTTATTTCGCCTTGCTCTTTTCGATCGGCTTCTGAAGTCCCCAACTTTTTATTTTTTATAACTAACATACTATAAACACGAATCGTAGCTATGTACGTACGTATGTAAAGTGATGACGGATCAGTCTGGTTCATCTTCGTATGTAATGCGGTGTGACTTGGTCTTCTTCGGACCAGGACCGGAAATGCCTGTTTCGTTTCCGACCTGTCAGCATGAATTGACTGCCCTGCGATTCCCTGTGAAGAATTACCAAAAGCTGTCGGCTACGGTACTGTACGGTACTGCATATATTTTTTACAAGGATCTTGTCAGATAGTCTCTATCTACTGGTCGACGACTTTGCTTGCTTGTGACGTGGGGATCTGTATGTGTTTTTGACGCTCACATGATTAATTGGTATGAGATGTGAAAATTGACCCTGTCCCCTCGTGGGTATTACTTCTTTTAGTCTATGTGGTCTATGTGGTCTATTGTAGAACCAGGTATGTACATTGGTATGTATAGGCCCTCCACGGATTCCTGTTTTAGGGTGGATTAGAGACTGACAAGGATGTAATCGAACTGTCATTTTTTTATTGAAAAATTTGAAATCACTAATAAGTCTTTTTAAATATTGTCATGAGAACGGTGGTCATCATCGATGTTTGCAACTTGTCGTTACGACTTATAAGTGTACACATGATGAGAAATGCGATAAGAACTAAAAGATAAAATAACTGTTATTTGGAGAAGAAGCTTCTCCTTCTTGAGCAACCGAGTTTTCTGGTTAGGATAATTTGGAATTTGGAATCTAGGTACATACCATGTAGCAGATCGTATGCAGACTTCCAAGGTTAGACGATGCCGCGCTATATATGGACTATATATACTATATGTACCGCTATAGGTAAAACTATAGTAGACTAGGCCCGGTATGTACAAGACAAATACCGACTGCGCCCCCAAACGGCGTTGTCGCTAGCGGGGGAGGCTTCCTCTAGTCTTTGACGATTTCCAGGCTACCAAGAGGAGGTACCTGCTGGGGCGTTGAGTACTTGGACCTATACATAGGTACCTACCTACTTCCATGTGTCGAACAACAATAGCAGGGATTTACCCTTGGAAGCGACGTCGAATACATCATAGGAAAACTTGATGCTATTAGTTAGCGCCCATCTCTGCCGTCTTATTAGTGACATACCGTCATCTGCCACTTTAACGCAACTCAACCCGATGAACCTGGTCAATCTGATCAACCATGGTCAAGCCTGGTCAACCAACCTCCGTCAACATCGCATCAAATTATCAAAAGGGTATATTCTAACAACCATCCCCTTCCCACTTCTCACCGACAAGAAGAAACCCCAGTCAGCGAATAATATTGATATTTTTGCCCCCAATAATTGCTCAGCATCCAGGCGACCATATCATACTACTACCTATCATACATATATACCTCCATATGGATATTATATATATATCTTATTGATACGTACCTACCTGCCTACGTACTTAGGTACCTATTTACTTGCATACGCACCTCTAACTTACCCACTGACCGCATCGAGTCCCGCCTTAAAAAAAAACCAACCCGCATTTGTATTGCATTTGTATCGTATTATTGTCTTAATTGTACCATACGATCTTACTTCCCGCTGCAAACGCCAAAAAACGTTTGTCTATTACCGTTGCGTTCCAGTCAGATACTGACTATTATTGCTACCTACCTACCTACTTTACTGCTTCCGATTATACCTTGGCTTCTGATATTACTTGCCTACTTATCTACACACGCATTAAGCGGGGACACGACGTGCGTTCCGGTACGGTTCGACGGTTTGCGGGTTCGCATAATCGCAGATTGGCAGATTGGCAGATTGGCAGATTGACAAGCTCGCATATCGCAACACGCAGCACGCAGCACGCAGCACCACATCCCGGACTTTCCATTCAAGGTGTTTCCCTCGTAGCGGTTATTTACTTTTCTGTCTCTGACCATACCTAGTAACCCATCAGCAATACCTAGCAATACCCAGCATACACCCAGCATACCTTACCCTACCTATCCAAAGCAGCAGCCTACCTAACGCAGCCATCCATTCTAGCCCTGTCTGTCATTTACAATTGGGTCTCTCTCCCCCCAATGTTAATCATGACTTGGTTATGATTCACCTTGTTGTAGGTCTTACCCTCCTTCCTTTTCTCTCTCTCTCTATCACACCTCATCATCATCGTACTGTTCTTTTTTTTTTCAAGTCCTTTTTCTTTTATTATCGTTTTTTAAACCTTGTGGCCTACTCCTGGTCACCCTTTTTAAACCTACGATGCCTATCAACATCTAATGCTACTACCACACGCATCCCTGCCGCAGCACAAGTCGTCGCCGCATGATCCGGAGCTATCCCGCTCGTCCGCGTTGTACAGTTACCGCTAGCCTGGCATGCGCCTTGCTAAGCAAGCATAACATCTCGAGAACGCATCCTACTAAAGGAATAGACGACGGGAAAACCCTCGCTTCCTTTTTTTGCGCAACGCAGTCTTGGCGGCCAAATATTTCTTAGTTCTTTATTTCTAACAGCATCGTCATGGCAGACGTAAGCGGCCCAGATCGCCCGGAACAGTACGCATACCCCGTAGCTGGGAACGTTTACTATAGGCCGAGGTCTTCAGAACGGAGACACCGCCCAACTCCGAGCCTACCCACCCCGCATATCCGACCACGCCAGCGTCGACCTCAGTCCATCCATATAGTATCATATCCCGCCGGTTATACACCTCCCGATTTAAGACCGCCACCCTTCGTCAAGTCAAAATCGTCTAAATTTAGGAAAGATAAAAATCGTAGAAGAGAATCCAAGAAGGAAGACGGAACTAATTACCCAAGTTCACCTCGGCGGGTAATTCAAAGAGTGTTGGAACCTTTAAAGCTCCACTTCTCGCAGTACGTGGCTGTGGACAATCCTACGCCTACTCTTCCTAGCGCTTCCGGCAATTCGAGACCAACTCCGAGACCGTGCACCCCTAATACTAGGCCTATTATCACACCTAATAATCTTCGTGTTCGACCTCAATCTATGTTTGCGTCTCCTTCTTCCACAGCACACTCAATGTTAGGCACATCCGTCATGGCAGCTCCCACTCAGTCACCACTGTTGGTGGCACCTTCGCATTCTTCGCATCGAAATAGTATAATATCGGTGCGTTCGGCGAAAAGCATAATGAGCTCGGTAACCGAAGTGCCAAAACCGGTGGCAAGCGGGAGCGGAGTTTCGTGTTCCATCATCTTAGCGGAGCCAAACGTTTTTCTTACTGGGTTCGAACACGACGGCCAACCACGAAACGACGCAGCCAACTCTACGGCACTGTTGAGGGGTAAATTGCAATTGAACGTATCTAAAAATGTCAAGATAAAGTCAATAACCCTCAAACTCCACGGCAGGGCTAGGACAGAATGGCCGGAAGGTATTCCACCATTGAAGGTTGACCAGTTCGAGGAAGAATCGCTCAGGACTCAAGTGCTGGCCTTCTTCCATGCTGGACATGAGACGGGGGGAAACGAATTTGGAAATCAGTGCACGTATTCGATTCGGGGTAACGCCGAGTGCGCCTCCGGTCGTCGGGGTGCATCTCCTTCCCAGTCGACAATTTCTCTAGCCTTGAAGAATAGGCCTACCGGCCACCTGACAGCTCGTGATTATAAGCGACTGTCGCTTCAGTCTGTGCAAGCTCGTAGCTTCGGTAAGGGTGATACCCCTAACCCCAACATCGTGCAGCAGAAGACATATAAAGTGTTTTATCCCGGTACCTACGAATACTCTTTCGAATTACCTATCGACCACCACCAGCTCGAAACTACAAAACTTCAATTCGGATCGGTTAAATGGGAACTCGAAGCGATAGTAGAGCGAGCAGGCGCCTTTAAACCTAACCTTCACGGCACCAAGGAAGTTTGCATCGTGCGCGTCCCAGACCAGCTATCCCTCGAAATGACGGAGCCCATATCTATCAGCAGGCAGTGGGAGGATCAGCTACATTACGACATAATGATATCGGGGAAATCCTTCCCCATCGGCACCAAGATCCCTATTGCTTTCAAATTGACGCCGTTGGCTAAGGTGCAGGTCCACAAACTAAAAGTGTTTGTGACCGAATCCGTCGAGTATTGGACTAATGACCGGCGGGTCACTCGGAAGGATCCGGGACGGAAGATATTGCTGCTGGAGAAATCGGCGGGGAAGCCCCTAGATAAACAATTTGAAGCATCGGATGTAAGGGTTTTGAGCGGTGGTGAGTTGACACCAGAGCAGAGACACGAGGCACGCATTGCAGCACAACGACGGCGAAGCATAGAAGCGTCAAGAGCACACACGGTTCCGGGGCCACTTCCCGATCCTACAGACAATTTGCTAGGTGATCTAGATTTGGGCCTGGAGGCTTATTGGGGATCGACGGAGATCGAGATGAACGTCCAGATTCCAACTTGCGCGCAGATGGCCAAAGACAAAAGCTTGCGTCTACATCCCGACTGCAGTTGGAAGAATGTCAACGTATACCACTGGATTAAGGTATGTTTTATCATCCTCTATGCTCTTTCCTGCGAGGGCCATCGTATTGCTGCGAGCATTTAATTAACCCCTCACAGATTGTCATGCGCATTTCTCGTCTCGATCCCGATGATCCTACGGGCAAGCGGCGCCGTCATTTCGAGATTAGCATCGACTCGCCTTTTACCGTCCTTAATTGTCGTGCTACGCAGGCTAACACTGCTCTACCGGAATATTCGGGCGCCGACCAGCCAATGTATCGACAGCAGGCAAGTTGTGGTTGTCCCGATGCCGAGATCCTTGCCACAAGCCCCAGTCCTGCGTCTAGCACAGGTACGATACCTTCTGTTGAAGCAGGTGTTAGCGTTTCCAGTGCCGAATCTACCGGAATTGTACCGCCTCCGGCCGCTCACGTGCAGCAGCACCCGGCGGCCGGCGCGCAGCCCGTGCAGAGACAGTCTAATGTTCCATCGGCGCCGCGGCCTATGCATCTCCTAAGATGCCCGAGTTTCAACCCTCCAGCATTCGACGACGATGAGCCGCCACCACCTATGCCTACACCACCGCCGCAATATGACGTTGTCGTCGGGACACCTAGTGTAGATGGTCTTGCCGACTATTTTACGAGGTTGGCTAGTTATGACGATGGCGATTCAGATAGTGCAGATGAAGCAGCCGAGACGCCCAGCCGTCTCACGGAGCGGAGCGGACGGGTCAACGTTCCACATCCGAGGACACCGGGTGGTAGGATGGTCCCGAGCAGAAGCCTAGAGATTCAACGACCTGCTATACCTATGACATTAAACATGACCGGAGGCCTATCAGAGCGCAGAGGTTAATGAGACCTTCGGTCATTCTATTCTCACTGAGATGATATACAACGCCGTATATCATTCAGTACTAATAACAGACCTTACGATTTTCGGATTTGATCCACAATTACTATCATCGGTATTGGAGTATTGGATTGATACCCTAACAAGGCAAGTTGGGAAAAGCTTTATTTGGATTCTCGTTAGAGGCTTTCCGGGGATATTCATTTTCAACGGGAAGGACATGAGTATGTTAATAGAATGCATTTCTAGCGGAAGAACGAAGCTGTACGACGCACATAATTGGTGACGAGATGGCGTTTGGTTGCATTATTAACAGAGGCATCGTTATTCCTAGACTAACTACTATTTATCTTATGACTTGGCCTGGGACTACATTGTGGTATATATCAGTATGAAGTAGTATTAAAAAGGACATCCCGTCTGTTCCGATTTTGGGTTTGCTTCGAGATTATCTTAATGTGCTATCATCGGACACCTATCATTGTAGACACTTCTTGGTCTTACTAACATGACCGCGTTTTGGAAGAAAATGGGTTTCACATATACTCTTATTGACTGTGGATACGGCATACGCCAATTTACTGTGTTATTCTCGATACCATATCGCCCCGGTCGCTATCTCTTGGAAGCGTGGACGAGTTCGAGTCGGGTGCTTCATCTTACGCGAGCGACGAAAGAGGCAATCTAGTCGCGCAGACGCCTATCGAGTGATCGTCTAGATTCTTACCTAACGGAAGCATGGCATCACATTTCCATGGTTCGATTCTCAGGTCTACAGGACCTCGATGTACAAGACATATATTCAGATTTCTCGCGGGGCAGGGCTTCGTACAGCTACGTAATAACAAGCATGATTGCTACAACACTGATTATCACATTCGTTGCTACTGCTAACTATACGCCATGCATATCTTTACGTCAACAGCTCTGCTCTTGAGCGCCTCAGGCGCCAAGGCACAATTAAATCAGCTTGCCAAAGCAGCCGGAAAGCTCTACTTTGGATCCGCAACTGATAATGGAGAAGGTTGCAACGCCTACGGCTACGACGGTCGAGACGAGCGTTAGACCTACTTCTACCCCGGGGGCCTGCACCGCGTCGAAGTGACAGCAATCATCGGGATATTATGGATTATATAAAGATTTGTGAGCGGCGCATATCGTAAGCCAAAACACTAATGTGCCGGAATCGGTCCTGGACGCATTGACCTATTAAGCTATACGTATTCCCGGAAGATACCCGACTTGCTCAGGTACAAGATATTTATCCTTCCTCTTTCCGGGGATTTTACAAATTGCTTAGGTGTAGGATTGTTATAATAGCGACTCGGGGACCTTATTAATGGGGTACCTATCTTTTATGTTATTATGTAAATCAGCGGCCATTTAAGGTCGGCGTTTATTCACCGGCGCGGCCTCAATATTATGCCGGAAGAGTGGGTACAACCTATTGCCGTGGACTCCGGGCTGGGTTTTTTTTTTTTTTTTAAATTATAATTTTTTTGGTTCTCGATGAGAGATACCAGGGTATATTGATCACGGTATCTACTACATAGCTGCCTAACGTCATTCTAAGCAGGGCATTGCTGCTACATTTCAGCATGTAATGGATAACTAAGTCGATATCATTTCCAACGAAGGCTGTGTTGGAGGATGACGTAAGCACTCACTTATAAAATGGCTTTGGCCTTAAATACTAATCCTAAGAAACACAACAGCATTGTACTCCCCAATAGCTGCAAAGCTTACAAATCACGATAATGGGTCCCGACCGCTAAAGCCGGCTCTTTAGCTCTTTCAGGAGAATTCAGCCACGCTCAATTGCCATTTCCGCATAAATTCCCATCGGAAGACCTGATTTCCTCACAAGTTGACTGACATTTTGGCGTTTTAGGGGCTAAACCCTCGGAGCAATACGACATTAGCTGCCCCCTGGAAGCCTTAACCCACTAATAGTTTAACGCGGCCAACCACTTCTTGGAAGACGGCAGAGGCGAAACCGGCCTGGAACATTCGGTTGATTAGCAAGGCCCGAAACCGATGCTTTGTTATGTTGGTCTCGATAACTATTGTATAACTAGGTAGTTATATAAAATTGAACTTTCCAAACTATCATCTTGGAATAGTTCATTAAGCTCCATAACTCGTTCGCCTCCCTTGCATCACTACCTCTGCACTACCACCACCTCTGCGCCCACTCCTTTAGATCTCGTAACATCTCTTTTAACAGAAAGAAAAAGGAACAGAAGATAATCAAGATGGCTCAATCGTCCCGTCTCTTCCAACCCCTAAAGGTGGGAAATGCAACCCTCCAACATCGCCTGGTAATGGCGCCCCTAACCCGATTTCGCGCCAACGTAGAATACGTCCCCCTTCCCTTCGTGAAGGAATACTACGAGCAGCGCGCCTCTGTACCAGGAACCCTCCTCATCACCGAGGGAACCTTCATCACACAGAGAGCAGGAGGATATCTTAACGTCCCCGGGATCTGGTCCAAGGAGCAAATATCGGCTTGGAAGGAGGTCACGGATGCCGTCCACGCGAAGGGCTCTTACATCTACGTGCAACTGTGGGCGTTGGGCCGCACTGCGAAGCCGGATGTTCTCGCAGCTAGTGGTGCCGATCTTGTTTCCGCCAGCCCCATACCCTTGGAAGGGGGAACAACCCCGAGAGAATTAACCGTCGACGAGATCCGCTCGTTCGTAGCAGATTACGCGCAAGCAGCTCGTAACGCGGTCGAGGCAGGCTTCGACGGCGTAGAAATCCACGGAGCGAACGGTTATCTAGTCGATCAGTTTATCCAGGACGTGACGAACCACAGAACGGACCAGTACGGTGGCAGCATCGAAAACCGTGCTCGCTTCGCTGTCGAAGTCGCGAGCGCCATCTCGGAGGCCATCGGCGCTGAGAAAGTTGGCATTCGCATATCCCCTTGGTCCGTCTTCCAAGGGATGCGCATGGAGGACCCGGTCCCGCAGTTCACGTACCTAATCAAGGAGCTCAAGAAGCTCAAGCTGGCATATCTGCACGTCGTTCAGTCGTCCAAGGTCGAAGAGTACGCAAATCTCCAGGCCACGGAGAGGGTCGCATTTGTGGTTGACGCGTGGGATAACACGTCTCCCGTCTTCATCGCGGGTGGTCTCCGAGAGGATATTGCGAAGAAGATTGCAGATGAGCGATTCAAGGACAAGGAGGTTGCGTTGGTGTTTGGTCGGTATTTCATCTCGACGCCGGATTTGCCGTTCCGGATACAGAAGGGGTTGCCTTTGAACCCCTACGACCGCAGTACCTTCTACACCCCCGAAAGCAAGGAGGGTTATACGGACTACCCGTTTAGCGACGAATTCATCAAGGCGTCGGCATAGTAGAGTCAGGCACCTACCAGAATAGTTTTAGACGGTCTAATATATTATATACCTACCTCCTAAATACATGTTACCTAGCTTCTCGTAACTCAACACCCCAGCTACCACGCCGATGCCCATACGGGTTCTACAGTACCAGGATATCGATTTTCTAGATCTGAGCTTTGCAACGCACTGTGCATTAGGTAATTATTCCAGCCTCTACTTATTTCTTGTTGACCTCGATCGACACAGTGCTAATATGTATCCCAACATACGGGGCCTCCGATTGGGTCGTCTTATATATCGCCTGAACGGTGCCCATCTGTTGACAGTGTGATAATGACTAATTGTATGGTTTATATACCATCAATCTATCCACCTTATTTCTTCTGCGACCCCATGCTTAAAGCACGGTATCTATTCTTAGACCTCTTGCTGACGCAGATCGCAGATAATACCATCATATCTTTCGATGGCTGGGGAGGTAAGTAGCAGGCAATTTCGCTATATTCACCGTATGGTTGAGGCACTGACATGTGCAAATCCTTCTTTGCTCTCAACAGCAGTGGGGGGGGGGGGGGGGGGGGGGGGGGGGGGGGGGGGGGGGGGGGGGGGGGGGGGGGGGGGGGGGGGGGGGGGGGGGGGGGGGGGGGGGGGGGT